>JACEIK010001997.1:4428-80338 GCA_018107945.1 Datura stramonium
ACTTCTTCTGGCTTGCAGCCAGACCCATCTAATTCACATGACCTCTCTATCTTTCGATGTCACAACTGAATCATAACTATAACCTTGCAGGTATGTCTTGCTGTCTATTAGCGTATATGGCGGACTTGGCCTTTTTCCGACTCAAAATTGACTATTACTGAGCGTTCATCACTGACGGGTCGTTTACACCTGCTTCGAGTACGCTAGCAGTCTTACTTGCTCTTCTGGCCCATTATCATGAGGATCTGCATAAGTTACGTAATCATAGGGGCTCTTTACACTCTCTAACACTTACTGGAATTAATCAATCTATCTTCACTTACTGCTTGTTTTGGGAAACCTTACCTCAATTCTTATGCCCCTTTACTGTACTGGAATCAAGGTCAAGAGGTGGGAATAGCCCCCTTTTCTTTTTTTTTTTTCAACTAAATAGAAACATAAAACTGTACTACATCTGAAAAGATGGATATGGGGAATCCTGCATTTCCCTCTCTTTTATTTCTCACACTTATCTGATAGTCTAATATTGTCTGTTATCTTAATCAGATCTTATATATCTAATAAATAAGCAACTCATTATGTACATTATATACAGCTTCCCTATTCGGCGTTATCAACGTATCACGGGAATGTCTGGAAGTAAGGTATCATGTTGGGAGGTCTCGGTACCTCCTCCTGCTGCGTAATTATCTTGTAACTGGCTGATGCCCTCTTCTGTTGCCTATTTGATCTCTGCCTATGATAGGGTATTCTTGATGTTTGCCTTTGTATACGTAACCAAAGAAAATGGTAACTTTTTAGGGACTGACCCTATCTTGTACCGCTCTATAGCACGGCGGCGAAAGAAGAGTAACCATCTATCATGCGTGCAGCCTCCTGCCTATAGTATGCTAGTGCACAACACATCCATAGATAAGACTCTACTTAGCATGACTTGCAGACTCCACAGGACCACGACTACCTTTCACGATACCAGTTTGTCACGCCCCGCCTTAGGGGATATGACTGACACTTGGTGCCCTAATGGGACATGGACTTCCTAGCTGGTGGGCCTAGGCTTTGCATTTGGTGCCCTGGCTGGCTCACTATCTTAGGTTTCTGAAAATAAAGGGTTATATAACGGCTGTAAACACAGCCTCCGTCAAGCTGGGCCTATAGCCACATGTGAATGCATCAACAGCTACCCAGAAACATTCCCTAATGTCAAGGAACCAGACCTATGTGAGCCGACAAGGCCACCATCTTGTCTAGTCATCTGAAACTCAACAAAAAGAATATTGAAGGCTACGTGACCGGCAAGGACACCACTACTGTAAACTATGGCCCCACATGGCCAACATAAATAGAAATACTAAACGACCATAACAAACTGCACGGCCTCCCTCAGTAGGCTCAGCCCGACCACGGGGAGATAGAAATCTTAATAATCTGCAATCCTCTATGAGTAATAATGAAATGATCGAGACAGGGCCCCAACCTACCCATACTGAAAACAGAAGGAAAGGCTACACCTCGGAGTGGGACTGGATGATAGGAGGTGTGACTCTGTAGTTGGCTACAGATCACGGATCGCCTCCTCGTCTATTGAGTACACTGCAGGCAAGTAATGCAGCAACCCACTGGGCGTTAGTACCGCTGGTACTGAGTATGCAAAGCAACTGAAATAAATACAGCTGAAAACAAGCGGAATATAGATGGCATAACTAGCAGTTACGTATAGCGGGGAGATAGCGAATCGAAGGAGCGTATGAGCCCGAATCAAGCTTTACTGTGCGTAGAGCGAGCGTGCACAGCAAGCGCGACCCTCTTGTCACAATCAACTAATATATATACATAAATAGATATACAAGTAGCAAGCAAAGGCCAATACCAACCCCCATACCAGCCGGATGGCATAAACAAACAAACAATCTATACCCCTACAGGGTCAAAACCGACCAAATAAGTCACTCCACTCATGCTCACTGGGAGCACCTCTACCGGCCCCCTGGGTCTCGGTTGAGCCATAGCCTCCGATATAAATAACCGTGTCTGAGTCCGGAGGACTCCTATACCTGTATCTGTAACTGAGCGTATCATTCTGGACCCAGCACTCCAGCGGGGAATATACGCCCAGTATCCACAATTCCTGGACCTTGCTCCCAACGGGGCTATCTGTACTGTAGTGTTGATCAGACTGATATGGGGAAAGCTTCATCCCATCTTCGTCAAGCTGGGGACAGCATGCCACTCAGTAGAGCGATGTATCCTCAACCTCTAGCGGGCGTGTCGACACAGTTACTAACACAGGGGCAGCGAGGACGCTTAATAAGATGCCCTCACGCCATTTCAAGTCTCAACAAACAAATAGCACATATATATAGCAAGCATGTTTAACTGAAAAAGACTGTCTGAAATCCGATTTCTTATTCCTGATCTCTTTCTGTATTATACTGATTCTTTGCGAGTTATGCGGTCTGTAATCTTTATTCAAGCTGTTTGGCTAATGCGCCCAGCTAGGATACTATACATGCCGAATAGCTGAGTCTATAGCTTCCACTTAATTCATCTGTCTATCTGGTATTACTTTCCAACTTTAATCTGAAAATCTGTATCTTTTTATTCTACAAACATGTACTAATCATACAATAGGCTATCTGGTCCCTGGAATGCTTGCTTAGCCCTTTGGCGCATGCTTTATAACTTTGGTGGAGGTACGATGGTAGCATAAACCCGGATTTACTAAACTTACTCAATACTCAACATTCAACTCCGAGGACTCAAATACGGAGTTTACTATGATTCATAAGGCTAAGACTACTAACACCCGAAACTACTTCACATACCTTAACCTGTGAGTTATCAGACTGCCGGACGAGGCTTAGTGAATACTCCGACTATTTCTCCCAACTGCATTCCTTATACGTCAATTAGTACTAAATACCAACACTATTCTGAACAACGTCACTTCGATATATTTATAGCCCTAAACTTGGGCTTATCGAAGGACAGTCGAAAATTTGCTATTTTAGGCGGAAAGGGAGAGTATTCACTTTACGGCTAGGGCACATAGACACTAGTTTGGTGTAATTCTACTTACCTAGTCCATTAGCTCGACTGATTCGTCGGCAGTATTTCATGAAACAAAATCCGTAGGAATGCTCCCTGCTGCTAAATACCTCAGTACCTGAGGTTAATTTAGATTTGGACTATGTTTGGTGTTCAATTTGTGCGGATGACTACACGCAAGTGCACGTGGTGTGAACAAGTAGTAAGTGGCTCAAGTAAATAGTGCTCCCGACCCCACGGGACTGGACTATAGGGCAAAATCTACTCAAGTGTCACTTTACTGTTACTCTAAAAATGCAGACAACAATGTGAAGAAAAGTTTTTATATTTTGTTATATAATTTTATACTACGGCTAAAATAAATATACAGAGTAGTCGAACATGAGATGTGAGAGCATCTTGAGTCTAAAACGAACATCTAAAGGGAAATTAATTATCGATATAAATTGGTTTATCTTTTTCTCTGGTTGCTAGTGGAACTTATGCCTATAGTTAAAACTCATGTTTAACCCAATTTAAGAATCATGAACCTTCCGCCTTCATTTTACGTGATAAGAAGAAATTCATGTTCTAGCCATACAAAGCCCAGATTCCACACTTGACAATCTCGACTTTTCGGTATATTTCTATCCACGAAGGTAAATCAATTCTCAATTTTCCCCAACAAAGAAAAGATCATATCCTATTAATTCATAACTTTCCAGTTTCGTGCTCTCGGTGAAACCGGACTTTTTAGATATACATTAACATTTTGCCAAACATTAATGCATTAAGAACAAGAATTAATAGAACAACCATGAAGGAAAGATGAAAAAACCAGATGATCAACAATTACATTTCAATACAATTGTTCCTAACCTCGACAAGAAGTGAAATTAGCCACTCATTTGTAGTTAAACATCGTTAAATAGGTGTAATTCCCTTCAAACAATTGAAGAAAGGAGGGATAGAGAAAAGCCCTAAATTTCGTCCTCTCAACTGCTTGTAACCCGCGTTCTTGCTCCACCAAGTCGAAATATGTAAAAATAATAAACCTAAATGTGCTATTTATATTAGTAGGAATTTTTCCCGGAATAACAAGCAACGTGTCACGGAGTACTGGCTTCAGGCATTTATAATGACCGCAGTGTATGAGCTTTACGGAAAATATCAAAACTCGACCCTAGGAAGCACCTTGCGCGTTGGCAGCGTGTCCAACGCTGCCTGGGCAGCCCGATGGCACCTCCTTGTCGCGCAGGTGGCATGCCGTGACACAGCGACTGGAACGCTGATGCTGTGCCCGCTTGCTGCCTTTGCGCGCATGCACAGGAGTGGCGTGGCCTTGCAGCCTTTGGCGCAGCTACCAACGCTGCTTGTCTTCTTGCTGGCGGCAGCCCGTACTGCCATAGCCTCTCCTTGCCGACTTTCGCCGTTGCTTCCAAAATCCATTCCTTTCCTTCATCAACTTCTAATTTAGTTCTAAAAATCATTGGAAAACTACAAAACAAGGAATAATCATGTTGGTTAGCACATATCTTCACATTTATATAGGGTACATGAAAATGTATAAAATAACTTGAATAAACAAGCCTAATTTAAGTTATAAAGTATGCTTTAGACATACTCTATTTTTCCCGATCACCTACCCCACACTTAAATCCTTGTTCGTCCTCGAACAACCTTTTTACATCTCATGTAAATGAAGACTCAACCATACTAATTTAGCAAGATAATTTAAACTCTGGCTATGATGATTATGTAAGATAACAAGTTACAAATAGAGCATGCAAGTTTTATTCCTTAAAATTAAGTAAAACTATAGGACTTCTAACCTCAGAATTGACTATCAATTTAAGCAAACTCATGCAAATCAACTGACGAGAAATCCACCATGAATTCTATCCTTCATCAAACATGTGCCCTCCTGGCCAAGAGAGTTACCCATTTTAACTCATGAATTTACAAATCAAACCATGTATGGGTATATGAATAAAATTACGCCAAGCTCTCGCAAAGGAGTCACATGCATCATGTAATGACCTGGCTTGCCAACAGTGTTTTACTCCACTAATTTAAGGATGTATGAATGTAAGATCAAGTAGGACTTTTAGGTTGTAATGTAACTTAGTGATGGGTAGGTACCTATTATGGTCGTGGTGACTATCTTTACAAAGCGCTTTTAATACCTCATGCCCTCATTGCGAACTTCACTTCCCTTACTTCACCTTTTTATCCTTGGTAGTTTCTTTCCTCTTTTTTGTTTCCCCATTTTCTTTTAGGCACTTCTAGCTTATTAGTAAGAGTTTTATAAATAATTTTTCATTCATTGTTTCTTACTCCTTATAATAATCCAGCCATTTTCACACAAGAATTGCCTTTGACCTTTCTCAACTTTTACAACTTCCCGCTTTTCTTTTCTTTTCATTCTTCTCACTCCGTTACTCTTTTAGATTTTTCACTTAAGCGCTTAGGAGCTTTGGATCAAATTCAAGGCTAATGAAAGAAAAGGAATAAACATATTTACGGCTATCAAAAGAATAGGCTCAAGGCTCAATGGGCTACTAGGTTGATTTTTCAAGGTATTAGGTAAAATGAGGACAAAACTTGGTTCATACAAAGAAATGCCTAAATCATCTCCTACAATTCACATCCTTCATTTAGTTTTATATACACACCAGGCAAGTTCTAGACAATCCACAATATATGAGAATACTCAAAACCTTACACTCATGGCACATGCTCAATTCAAGACACATTCAGCAGACTCTTACTTCAGCTAATAACAAGAATTCAAACATTAAGCTTCAATAATCTTGAGTCAAATTCAAGAGCCTAAATTGTCTCAAACAAAGTTATAAACTGGCATGCTTCAACTTTAAATATACTTGCATCTTACAATCATTTATAGCTCATAACAAGAATATCAAGCATCAATTAGCTATGAGTTCCAAAACCAAAACCTATGGACTAATTTTCCTCAAGACGGTCGTGATCCATTCGTCAGACAGGTCCTAACTATGGCTAAAACATTATATGCAGACAAGAAAGTTTTTTTTATTCTTCGGTTCAAAGACCCCCTTGAGGAAAGAGCTAGAAATAAAAAGAAAAACCAACGGAGTGATAATTCATGCTTGACTCACAAAAATTTTCAAATTTCTCAATTTTTCACACAAGCATTACATTTACTAACCAATTTGTTAAGCACAAAAATTTCCCTTGAAATTTCCCTCACCCCACACTTAAATCATGCTATGTCCTCTTAGCATCAGTCTTTAACAAAGGGTGAAATACTCCACAAGGAGCCTTTAGGCCCTGCTTGAAAACATGGTTTCTTCAACTTTACACAGGTGGGTGTTGGGCTTCACACTTTTCTCTTACATGCTTGTTAGCTTCCTCCTCCAAGAATACTCGAGACTTCCCCTCATCCATTGCTTAACTTTCCACCAAAAACAACAAAAGATGAAAAAATAAATAAAATCAACTCTAGTAAATTAAAATGGTACCCTTGAGTAAGCTTGGGTTGCCTCCCAAGCAGTGCCTAAATTAACGTCATGACCCGACGTATTACACTTTTTCACCACTTTTCCTCCACCTTGGGGATATGGATCACCCCTAATTTCTTCTCTAATATCCTTTTGTAGTCTAGGGGTGGTGGTGAAAAGATCGGGACCAAACGGTAGATGTCGCCTTTGACGTTTATTGACCCTTAAGTAAGTGAAGTCATTTGTCTATTGGAATCCAACCAAATTTCAGAATATATGGGGCTTGGTCTCCTCTTGACATTTCTCTATAAACTTGGAAGACTCTATTTACGTATGGTCAACCCAAACTCAAGGTAGAAAAATGCCCAGTGGGGTCCAATGCACCTTGATTCTGAAACTGCATTGTGATTGACCTCTTTACTTGTATACCTCTTCTCCGCATCAACATCTATCTCTCCAGTAGTGTCAAATGGGGTATATTCTATCTCTTCTCACAGGCAATTTTCTATAAGTATGAGCTCATCAAGGGGACACTCAAGGTTCTAAATGTCGGGCTTCATCTGAAAATTCACCTTGCTTCCTCTTGTAGTTCTCTTGGAATATCGCCTACAACTGTTACCTGCAATTTATCTGACTTTGGCCTCGGCCCAACCATCTCATTGAATTTAACGCTCATCCTTTTAGAGCCTCTTTGCATTCTCCTCTTCCTGAACGATCAATGTTGCCGTACTCTGATTGCTCAAGGAGTTGTTTAAACGTATCTTCTACTCGAGCTTGGCATCCCAAGTCCTCATTTTCAACATGCCTATATTCATTAAAAACAATAGAAGGATCATAGTAGGGGCTCAGGGAAGGGGAGTATGCATTCGGAAAGCCTTCCCAATGGCCATCTTGACCACCACATATGTTGCATGTGTTACAGTGTTGCCACCAGAGGTGTCCTCCAAAATTCAGAAAGGTTCGTCAAAACAGGTATTCACCATTTAAACCATTTGTGTTCCACGATAAATGTCAAGAAGGGTGCTCCAGAAAGAAAAAAATCAAAAGATTGAAAAAAATAATCAAGACCATGTTATGCGACATATAGAAATAAGAAACTAACACTTAAGAAAAATTTTGCAGATTGCCAGTCCCCGGCAACGGCGCCAAAAACTTGTTGGCGCATGCGGATGACTACACGCAAGTGCGTGGTCCGACAAGTAGTAAGTGGCTCAAGTAGAAGCGCGTGCTTCGATCCCATGGGAGGCGCACTACGAGGCAAAATCTACTCAAGTGTCAATTTACTGTTACTCTAAAAATGCAGAAAACAATGTGAAGAAAAGTTTTTATATTTTGTTATCTAATTTTATACTACGGCTAAAACAAATATACAAGTGAGTCTGAACATTATAATGTGAGCATCTTGAGGATAAAGCAGACATGTAAAGAAATTAATTATCGATATAAACTGGTTTATCTTTTCTCTAGTTACTAGTGAACTTATGCCTATGGATTAAAACTCTCGTATTTAACCCAATTTAAGAATCATAAACCTTCCACCTACATTTCTGTGATAAGAAGAAATTCATGTTCTAGCAATACAAAACCGATTCCACACTTGACATAATGACTTTCCAGGTATATTTCTATCCTGAAGGTAAATCAATTTTTCCCAAACCTTTAAGAAAGATCATATCCTATTAATTCACAACTTTCCAGTTTCGTGCTCTCTCGAGTGAAACCGGACTTTTAGATATACATTAACATTGGCCAAACATTAATGCAGTAAGAACAAGAATTAATAGAACAGCCATGAAAGAAAAGATGAAAAAACCAGATGATCAACAATTACATTTCAATACAATTGTTCCTAACCTCAGCAGAAGTGAAATTAGCCACTCATTTGTGGATTAAACATCGTTAAATGAGTGTAATTCATACAAACAATTGAAAGAAAGGAGAAAGGGATAGAGAAGAACCCTAAGAATTTTCCACGTCCTCCTCAACTGCCGCAACCCAATTTCTTGCTCCACCAAGTCAGAATATGTAAAAATAAACCTAAGTGTACTATTTATATTAGTGAATTTTTCCGGAATAACAAGCAGCGTGTCACGGAGTGCTTGGCAGACATTGCCTCGTGACACGGCTTCTTATGAGGCTTTCTGGAAAATGTCAAAAATCGACCCTAGGCAGCACCTTGCCGCGTTGGCAGCGATGTGCTGTGCCTAGGCAGCGCGATTGGCACCTCCTTGTTGCGCAGGTGGCATCTTAGTGACAACGGCCCATTGGCGCGGTGATGGTGTGCTGCTTGCTGTATATGGCGCATGCCTAGCATTGGCGTAGCATGGCGCTGGGCGCGGCACGCACAGCGTGGCGCGCTGCCTGTTGCCAGCCCTTTCCATGGTCTCTCTTGCCGACTTTCATGGTGCTTCGAATCCATTCCTTTCCTTCCTTGACTTTTGATTTAGTTCCTAAAATCATTGAAAACTACAAAACAAGGGCTAATCATGTTGGATTTAGCACATATCTTCACATTTATATAAAATTACATGAAAAGTATAAAATAACTTGAATGAAACAAGCCTAATTTAAGTTATAAAGTATCCTTTGGACATGCTATTTTTGCCCACGATCATTTGGCAGCGTAATCGGACGATAATTTAAATACCCTCTTCGTCTCTACGATCTCTTACGATTCTGGAAATTATCATATGGATAATGAACTTAAAAAAACCGAAGTGGGGCTTTATATACTTGGGCGTGGTCCCAACGTGTGAAAGGAATAGCGGTGGCCCCGCCTCCGTGACACGGTGCCATCCCTTGGAGGGCTGCGCCGGCTCCTTCCGCGATGGTTGTGGGGAGACCTATCATTCAGTCTTTTCCCAGGCCTTTTCTAGCACATATGGCTTTCAAATATGCTTAACCAAGGCGCGAATAGGCCATCTAAGCAGAATCTTACGGGGTGTAACAATAACAATTGATAGTTCCATGCTTAACCCATTGCAAATCGTAGATTGCAAATCGTAGTATCGCATGATTATCTGGTTTTAACTCTATGTTGCTCCTAGAGAAATTTCAGAATATTTTGTTGACCAAAACTAGACTTAATTAATTTCCATCGAAAATGTCTATAACCAACATTTTAGGTATTGAAGATCACACTAGAAATGAATAGTTAGAGGAATGGGTCAAGTCCTTGTGGGTTCGACATTCCGGTTCTTAAAAAGAGCCACTATATTAATTGCACGACCCGTACACTTGCGGACGCGCTTAATGCGGGTGACGTCAACACTGTAAAGTTACCACCCATCAATACTCTAGTGATAGTCCTCTCTGATATATCCACTAGAATCGCTCTTACCCTGACAGATTCTAGCACGGGCTCTTTCTTTATTGCCTTCTTTGAGGAATACTTTTTCTCCAGAGTGCAGTAGTAATTTTCATAGAACTTACGCACCATCTCCATACTGTACTTTCCCGAGTCTTTCTCATCCAATGCATTTTATAGCCCTTGAAGATCCTTTTAAGCTTTGGGACTTCATTTAAGGAATTAATCTGAATTTTTGGCTCCTCCTGTACACTGTGGCTGGGGTTTCCCTTTTTAGTGAGATGGAGCCCTACATAATACACATCTCTGGAACCCTATAGAAACCATCTCTTGGACCTTGCCTCGGGTGTGAAGCCAGAATCTTCTCCCTGCTCATTAGACTCTTCAGCACCACTATCTTTATTGCTGGACTCCTCCGCGTTAGTATCACCTTCCCCTGGCTGTGCATCATCATCATTGCCCTTCCTTGCATTATTCGTAGGAAGGTTATCACCATCAGATTCAGCCTCGTCAATTCCCTCATCAGACTGGGGAGATGAGGTGGTAGCTGTGGCAGCTTCTTGGGCTTTGGACTTTGCCCTAGTGGTCCTCACTGGAGATTCATCAGAGCTGGTAATGTTGTAGTGCACCTCCGAACCACTAGAACTCTCCGATTCTAACTCGTCACGAAGCTGCCGCCTTTTTGCTATTTCCTTTCATGTAGCAGCTTCTTGTTGATTCTTGCTTACCGGTGACTTCATTATACCTGTAAGAAATAGTAATTAAACACAAAAGAAAAAACCAGTTAGTACAATGTGGATTCATAACATACGACCTTCAGTACGAGTCGTTGAAGGTAATAACGACCCGTCCTGAGTGGTCGTTGAATGTCCAGCTGAAAGTCATTCTTCTATAACTTTCCACGAACTAATACCACGGTCCATTGTGAGATACAACGGCCCGTCTGATTGGTCTGTGTGAGGGGTTTTGGTTTTATCACTTGGCCAGTACAATGACTCGATCAACGAGCCGTTGTAAAATACAATGGGTCGTTGATTTGAGTCGTGCAACATGATTTCACCTTTGCAAGCCTCAAATTACCCAACAATTTTCACTTCATGTATTGAACCAACCATGGGAGGATTCACTAACCCTCCACCCCCATAAAAATTTCTCAACTTCCTATCATTTGGGTTTCATTGTCTACGGTGCAATTTTCCTTTTACCAGTATGCCAGACTTGTAAAATTTTTTGATTTCTTATAGGTAGAAAGAAAATTTGGAAATTTCCAATGCTTAAATGCCTAGTGATAAAGTTTCCCCAGTACGGTTCCCATAATGCCTTCAATCGCAACAAGCGGATAAGAAGAGAGAAAAAAAATTTAAAAACTACTTTTTACAGTGAAGAGATACTCACTTCGGCAAGAAGACCACATGAATTTATTGAATCAGTTAGGGAAATATGGAGTAATGTTGGTGTACTTCTTCAGGCCGAGAGAGATTAAGGATTTTGGGAGGTTATTTTGATTTTGAATGAAAAATATGGAAAGAAAATCGGGTGTGAGGGTTTTAAATAATTCGGATCTGGGCGAGTCAGGTCAGGTTGAGAAATTACTAATGCTGACAATGGCTCCTTCAACAGGTTGTATGAAAGTAAAATGACCCGTACAAGGTCACCGTGGTTTCAGTTTTGAGCACTCACCTGAGGAACCTACGGTAAATAGAACGAGCCAGTGTTGATAACAACGACTCGTTCTATACATCCGTAGCTTCATTCAATGTTTGTCAAATCTACAAGTGTCATTAAAACGGGTAGCTACCATGACTCGTTGGTGCTTAAGACAGCCCGTACTGTGTGTCCGTTGTTTAGACTCAGAAATAGGGCACTCCAGATAAGTAACAACAGTTACCAAACACTGGTCGTGCCTTCTTGCAACGGCTCGTTCTGAGAGTCGTGGTTGCAGCTTTCAACTGAATCATTCTAGTTTTCCTCTTCTTTAAACTTGCACATTTCAACAATTGTGAACACTATATATTCCCTGAAAAGTTTACAAATTGGGTTGCCTCCCAAGAAGCGCCTAATTTAACGTCGCGGCACGACATGGGTATTTTGGCTACTCTGACATCACCAAACACCTCCATTGTTTGCCTCCCATGCAGTGCCTGATTTAATGTCGCGGCATGATGCAAGTCCTCGGGTTACTTCAGATTTCACCCAGATCCCAAAGATCTACAAGTTTCAGTTTTTCACTTTTCCCATGATATGCTTTTACCCGCTAACCGTTAACTTTAAAACACTTTCCTTCATGATTTTCCAACTCAATTACCCCATAGGGGAATACTTGAATCACATGAAAGGGTCCCAACCATTTGACTTCAACTTGCCCGGAAATAAGTGCAGTCTAGAATTGAAGAAGAGCACCATATCACCCGGACTGAATTCTTTTTTCTCGATTTTTCGGTCATGCTGAAATTTCATTCTTAGTTTGTAAATTTCAGAACTCCCATAGGCTTTCAATTGAAATTTATTTAACTTATTCAACTAATCAAGCCTCAAATTTGCATCTTTGTTCCAATACAAATTGAACTTCTTGAGCGCCCACATAGCTTTTTGCTGAAGTTCCACCGGAAGATGGCATGCTTTACCATAAAAAAGATAATATGGAGACATACGTATAGGAGTCTTGAATGCGGTCCGATAAGCCCATAAAGCATCGTCTAGCTTCCTTGCAAAATCTGTCCGGTTAGCATTCACAGTCTTTGCCAGGATGGTCTTAATTTCCCGATTTATGACTTCAACCTGCCCACTAGACTATACATGATAGGGCTTTGCCACCCTGTGTTTTTCCCCAATATTTTTCAAGCAAAGAGCGAAACAACCGATTACAGAAGTGTGAAACCCCATCACTAATGATGGCTCTTGGAGTACCGAATCTGGCAAATATATTCCGCTTCAAGAATGTTGTGACACTCTTCCCTTCATTATTTGGAAGCGCAACTGCCTCCACCCATTTTGAAACATAGTCCACAGCCACAAGTATGTACTTCATCCCATTTGAGCTTACAAATGGACCCATGAAATCAGTTCCCCACACATCGAATAGCTCAATAATCAGGAAGGGAGTAAGAGGAAGCTCATGCCTCCTTGTCTTTGGCATGCATCACATGCCTTTGCAAAATCATGTGCATCCTGGTGAATGGTTGGCAAATAATACCCCGCAGAATCTTGTGCGCTATGCCAATCCCTCTATAGTGGCCTCCAACAGGGGAAGAGTGGCCGTCCTCCAATATACCGAACATCTCTATCTCGGGCACGCACCTCCGAATATCCCCATCAGCACATACAAAAAATAAGTAGGGTTCATCCCAGAAAAAATTTTGCACATCATGTATAAACTTCTTCCTCTGGTGAAAAGATAAGTGCTCCGGTATGACATCACTCACCAGATAATTAGTGAAGTCCGCAAACCATGGGATGAGATCTTGTGAGGCCGCTAAATCCTGCTCGTATGGGAATGTATCATCAATGTCATGCTCATCTTGAAGTGCTGCATCAGGTTCCAATCTTGATAGATGATCTGCCACTTTATTTTCAGTCCCTTTCCGGTCTTTTACTGCGAATTCAAACTCTTGTAGCAGTAGAACCTGTCAAATCAACTGTGGCTTGGCGTCCTTCTTTTCCATCAGATATCTCAAAGCTATATGGTCTGTGTGGACTATCACCTTAATTCCAAGCAAGTAAGCCCGAAACTTCTAAAATGCAAACACTACAGCCAACAACTCCTGTTCCATCATAGTGTAATTTTTCTGAGCTGCATTTAGAGGCTTGCTAGCATAGTAAATCGGATGAAAAATCTTTTCACACCATTGTCCTAGCACAGCTCCTAGGCCACACCGCTAGCATTACACATGACCTCAAAAGGCAAAGACCAATCCGGTGCCACTATAATGGGGGCAGTGGTCAATCTCTCTTTAAGGCATTCAAAAGCCTTCAAGCAAGCTTCGTCAAAAACAAACTATACCTCCTTCTCGAGCAGTTTACACAAAGGATGTGCAATTTTGGAGAAGTCCTTGATGAATCTTTTGTAAAATCATGCATGGCCCAAAAAGCTTCAAACACCGTTCACAGAATAAGAGGTGGTAGACTGGCAATCACTTCGATCTTATCTCGATCCACCTCAATACCCTTACCCGAAACCTTGTGGCCTAACGCTATCCCCTCTTTGACCATAAAATGGCACTTTTCCCAATTAAGCACCAAATTGGACTCTTCACATCTTTGCAACACCTTGCTCAAATGAGCCAAACAGTCATCAAATGAATCACCAATCACCGAAAAGTCATCCATAAAGACTTCAATGATGTCTTCCATCATGTCAGAAATTATGGACATCATGCAATGCTGAAAAGTGGCTGATGCAATACACAATCAAAACGACATCCTCTTGAAAGAAAATGTACCATAAGGACAAGTGAAAGTGGTCTTTTCTTGATCTTCTAGGGCTATAGAAATCTGACTATACCCAGAATAACCATCAAGAAAGCAGTACCATCCTCTACCTACAAGTCTCTCTAACATCTGGTCCATGAATGGCACTGAAAAGTGATCTTTTTGCGTCCAACGGTTCAACTATTTGTAATTCGTGCATACCACTATGATTTCTCCCTTCTTAGGTACACACTGGACTAGGCTCACCCATTTGCTGTCTACAATAGGATTAACCACACCTGCATCCAACCACTATATGATCTCCTCATTGACCACCTCTTTCATAGGTGGATTCAACCTATGCTGATGCTAAATACTCGGAATACAATCTAGCTCTAGCTGGATTTTGTGAGTGCAAATACCGGCTGGGATACCAATAATGTCTGCAATGGTCCACCCAATAGCTTTCTTATATTTTTTTTAAAAGGGAGACCAAGGCCTCCACTTGCCACTCCTCTAAGTTGGCTGCAACAATGACTAGTAAAGTCTTACTGGCTCCCAAAAATAGATACTACAAATGAGATAGGAGTGCTTTGAGCTCTAGTATCGGAGGCTCCTTAATAGATGGCTTGGCCAGTGGGGTCATCTGATTTTTCAAGTCAAGATCGATCTTCTTTGGAGCATGAGCATATGACCCCATGCCAGTAAGTGCATTTACGATCTCCTCAACCCCATGGATTTCTTCAGCACCAGTATCCATCAGAATTTTTGCTAAGTTATCAAGAATTAACATCTCCTCCATAGGTAGAATTGGAAATTCAGGTTCAAAAATATCAATTACTGAGACTACCCTCATGTCATTTGGCTGCGTCATGGATCTGCATACATTAAATGTCACTTCTTCATTGTTCAACCGGAATTTGAGTTGTCAAATCTCCATATCTACAAGAGCACGTCTGGTGGCGAGGATGGTCACCCCAAGATAATGGGGACCTCAAAATCAACTTCACAGTCTAGGATGAAGAAATCGGCCGAAAATATAAAGGACTCCACCTTCACTAGAACATCATAGAGAATTCCCACCGGATTCTTAACCGTACGATCTACCATCAAAAGCCACATTGTAGTCGTTTTTGGGGCTCCTAAGCCCAACTGTCTGGAAACTTCTAATGGCATCAAATTAATACTTGCACCAAGATCACATAATGCCTTAGAAAAATTAAAGGCTCCAATAGTGCATTGGTATAGTGAATGCTCCAGGGTCTTCCTTCTTATGAACAAGAGAAAGGGATGCTATTGCACTACAATGGTGCAAATTATTTGCAGGTTCGAAGGTCACGGTCCTCTTCCTGTTGACAAGGTCCTTCATGAACATAGCATAGCCGGGAATCTGCTCAAGTGCCTCAACTAATGGGATGTTCACAGATAATTGCTTCAGCATGGAGATGAACTTGTGATACTTCCCATCCTCGACCTTCTTCTTCAACCGCTGTGGAAAAGGAGGAGGAGATCTAGGGATTGGTGTGAACTTTTGTTGAAGCTATTTCTCTTTCTCACTGCCAAATCCATTCTCATTTGCATTACTAGGAGCAATCTTTACCACAGAATCTCCAACCAAAGTTGGATCCTCAGAATCTTCTATCCTGTCCTCATTAATCAATACGGGGTCTTCTGTGTCATCAATCACACCCGGCCTCGGAGGATCACTTGTCGCCTTTCCACTCGTAGTAGTGACCACCATGCAGTGATTGTCATTTTTAGGGTTCTGCACTGTGTTGTTGGGAAGTGTGCCTTTCAGCCTCTAGTTCATTGCAACAGACATTTGACTCAGCTGTTGCTCAATTTTCTTAATGGCCACAGCGTGTGATTCCACCTTTTGATTCATGCCGGAAATATCAGTGCGGAGCTCCTTAAAGTGGCTATCTGTTGTCTCCATCTTCTTGAGTACCTTAGATAACATATCTTCAACCCTTGAACCACTGGACTGTGGCTCACGGTTTCTTGGAGGAACATGCAGACCGCTTCTATCATTCTTTTACTCATCGCGCTTCTTCTAGTCTCCACTGCCTCTATACTGGCCTCAGCTGTAATTGTTATCCTTGTAGAAGTTTCGACCTTGATTCCCTTGACCTTGACGCCAAGAGTATTTGTTAGACCCTTGGGTGTTGGTCCGAAAACCCTCCCTTTGATCATTTAAATAATTCGCTTCTTCCTCAGACTCAGATTCACATCCATCATTCTTGAGGCCTTGCCCTAAGAACCAACATCATTTACTTTCTCCACTCCTACTCCAATCAGATTCTTGGCAAGCAACCCCACAGTGGTATTTATTTCTACAATATCTTGATCACGCTCTTCATCTTTTCTCCTTTGTTCTGCAGACATACCAACCACATAAGAACTTGCCGGAACCTCCGACTCTCTAGTGTGCCAAGATCGATTGGTTTTGGTGATCCTATCTAGTAACTCCGCAGCCTCTGCATAGGTGTGACACATAAAAGTTCCTCCAGAGACAGTATCAGCCACCGCCTTAGTGTTGGCATTCAGAGACCTATAAAAGATCTCCAATAATGTATCATCTGGAATTCTATGATTTGGCACCCTTTTGAGATTTGTGTTGAAACGCAGCCAGGTCTCATGGAGTGCCTCAGAATTTAGCTGTTTGAAGTTATATATAACATCCTTCAACTGCAATTCTTTGGATGGTGGGAAGAACCTTTCTAGAAAAGCTCTCTTAAGCTCTCCCTAAGTAGTGATGGAATAATTCGGCAACTCAGCTAGCCACATCATTGCCTCACTCCCTAGAGAGAATGGAAATAACCTTAATCTGATTGCATCCTGGCTCACCCCCGATAGCTTGTATGCCTTACATATTCCCACTAAGTTTGTTAGGTGAGCGTGGGAATCATCAGATGCATGACCCACAAATATTCCTTTCATATTAAGTAGTTGGATCATCGCACTGGTAATGACAAACTTTGCCCCAGAAGGCAAAGGAGGAGGGACTACATCTCTAGTGGCACCAACTTCATCTATATCCGCATCATCTTCCTCATCAAAATATCGGTGTCATTGGTGTTTTGGACCTCTAGGTCTTCTAGCTCGTTCTGCTTCTGCAGCTAGGCGCTGCTCTTCAAGAACTCTGGCTAACTCACAATCTCTAGCCCGAGCTTGCTCTTCAGCCAACATTCTTGTTGTGTCTTGGTCCACGGTCTCCTCCTCTTGGATGTTTTCCATTCTTCTCAGGTTTATTAACATTAGCTCAAGTTTATCGATTGGAACCAAGGGATTTCCTTGGCTTCTAGTATCGGGCATGAACAAACCTAAAACCTGTTAAGAACCAAAACAACAAAATGAAAAATAAAAATAAATAAGAACCAATAGTAAATCAATCACAATTAACAAAAGCCTTAGTCGTATTCCCAGGCAATGACGCCAAAATTTTATGTCGCCTAAATTACACCTCGCAATTGAGATATAAGAGGTTGATTGTCAAATATCCAACAAAGGTTGAGGTCGATCCCATAGGGAATATGGTAAGAACTTAGGTTAATGTGAATAACTATTACTATTGAGTTACTTATTTCGAAAGGGGGAAATATAGAATAATAAACAAAAGTAAAATTATGAATGCTTAAATCAAATTCGGTTTGCATTCAATTAACGACTCGACTAGGATTTTGTTCCCCAAGATTTCATAAGCACAAGACTTATACACTAGTGACCTATTCCGGTATTTAACCTGCAATATTGGTAAGTTAGGTTCACCTAAATGATTGGTCCCCTATATAGATGATTATCACCACACAACTTGGTCCGTATACGGGTGTACTTTAATTGACACTTACCCTTAATATAGGATTAGCTATCCCTGGACAAGTTCAAGCTATTAGATGAGGTTTGATAGCCTCAAATCTCCGTTGTTAATCCCTTTTTCCATTCATTACCTCCTTGGTTCGGTAAGTAAGAATAAGGCAAATCCTAGCATTTGCAACCGTCAAGAATCAATCAAAACGAAGGGAAAAAACAATACATGCATAAAACCCCATTAAAGAATCATTAAGTGTTTTACCTATGTGTGCTAATTCATCTTGATTCCCACAACCCTAGTTATGGGTTTAGCAACTCATGTTTGTATGATCACAACCACAAAATATTGAATAAATCATAATTTCAACTTACAAATTATCATAGAAGAAAAATAAGCAAACTGAATAAAACTCCAAAATTGATGAACAAAACTCCAAGGATTAATTACTTCTCTAAATTCAAGAACAAAAATAAATCTCCATTTCTTGAATCTTGATCGCAGTCAATAACACCCAAAAATATTGTTCTACAACTATAAAATTGTGTAACATTAAAATAAAACTGAACCAAGTACTTATAAACATGAAAAAAATCCTTTCATAAATAAACTAGTATTTTGGTGTCGGCAGTTACCACGGTCCGTTAGTCGTTTCAACGGACCGTTAGAGTGGCCTGTTGTTCCAGTCATGGCTTCCTTTAGTTTTTATCCTCTAATCGTATGGGCACAAACCACGGCTCGTTATATAGTCCTACGATCCGTTGATCCTGATCGTTGTTTCCTAGCCACTTCATCATTATTTCTGAATATCAATGCACGACCACATAGAATGACCCGTCCTAAGAAAGTATGATCCGTCCTGTTTTTCGTTGTACGCAGCCCGATCTTGGTCAATTTCTCTGATTCTTTCCATGACCATATAGGACGATTCGTTGTAAGTTCATATGATCTATAGGAGCACTCCGTTGTATAAAACTTCATTTTGATAGCCTTCTCTATATCTTCCCATGATTGTTCAGAATGATTCGTGATAAGGTAGCACGATCCATAGATTTAAGCCATCGATTGCCACTCCGCTTATCCACCTTTCTGAATCTCATCCAACGGCCCAACAGAACGGCCTGTGGTAAGAACCAACGGTTCGTACTAAGGCTTGTCTGAGCCTTTTTTTCTTGTTTTTCAGCTCTTTTTTCTTAACTTTTATTCCTATGGACCGTTTTACCTGAAAAACTACCAAATAGCATCATATACACATAAATATACCCAAATTCATGCATTTTCACAAAGTTTTAAGCGTCTCTAGTGTCGTAAATTCACGTCACATCATCAGACTAAAAGTTGTATTCCGCCATATTGTATAAGTATTGTACTGTTTTCTCTTATGTTATGTTATTATTACGTTCTCGATGCTATGTCTTCTGCTCATTTGATTGAATTAGATGTATGCTAATGCTATGGGTCGAATTGGGGTCTCTCGGGACTCCTTGTCCCGTATCTATGATCCGGGTGTACGTTTGGGTCGTGAGAAATTTGGTATCAGAGCAATAGGTTTATGTGTCCTAGGGAGTCTGAAAACCGTGTTAGGTAGAGTCTTTTTCATGGGTGTGAAGTGCGCAACACTTATGATGAAGAGGCTACTAGATGTTTAGGAATGTTCCCTTTTTTCATGATCTATGTCGTGTGATGAACGTCCTTTACTTCTCTAATTTGTGCTATTCGCATTTGCAGAATCATGCCTCCACGCCGAGTAAATGCCAGGAGGAATGGTAATGGTAATGATCATGAGGGTGCCTATGATGGAGAGCATCAGCCAGCTCCACCCATTCGTGAGGAACACGTACCAGAGACAGCTGCCTACGCTGAGTTTAGGGCGGTGATTTAGATGTTGGCACAGGCCATAACAGCTAAGGTCCAGAATCAAACTGTGGCACATTATCCATAAAATGGGAATGCGGCAGCTGCTAGGGTGAGGGACTTTTTGAGGATGAGCCCTCCGGAGTTCACAAGGGTGAAGGTAGACGAGGACCCACATGACTTTATTAAGGAAATTCTGAAGATCACCCAGGTTATGGGGGTGAATAATAGGGAATGTGTTGATTTTACCTCCTATCAGCTCAAGGAGGTAGTACATATATGGTTCAAGTAGTAGAGAGGTGCTAGGATAGCGGGTGCAAGACTGATAGGTTGGGATGAGTTCTACACCGTGTTCATGGATCAGTTCTTCCCTAAGGAGATGAGAGAGCTCAAGGAAGCCAAGTTTGTGAATTTGAAGCAGGGCAACATGTCAGCCCAGGAGTATGCCTTGGAGTTCACTCGGCTATCTAAATATGCTATGGAGTTGGGGGCGGATCAACGGGCTCCGGTGAGACGCTTTGTGCATGGAGTAGCAGATTACTTGGACAAGGATTGCCGAATTTCTATGCTACACCGGGACATCGACTTTCCCCATAGCATGCCCAGTAGATGGAGTTGGTCTATATGAGGTAGAGAGAGGCCAGGAGGGCCAGGACCAATAGCTACGGAGTTTCTCAGGCCAGGTCAGGAGGTGGATCACGTTAGTAGTCCCAGCACAGGTCCACTTCTCCAGCTCCATCATCGACTAACACGCCGTCCACGTTTAGGGGAGACCAGAGGAGCAGGGCTATGGGCTCGAGGGATCATGGTAGCATGCAGGAGGAGCGCACTTTCCCAGCTTGTGGTAGATGTGGAAAAAATCATCCGGGTAGGTGCCTTGTTGGTGCGGATGTTTGTTTCGAGTGTGGAAAATCCAGGAACAAGATTAGAGATTTCCCTACAACCAATTGTACTGCTCCGGCTACACAACCCCCATAGCAGGGTGCTTCTACCAATGCAGCAGGCGGTCAGCACCAAAACCGATTTTATGCCCTAGTACCCCGACAGGAGCAGGAGGAGTCACTAGATATGGTCACGGGTATGTTGCAAGTCTTGCATATTGATGCTTATGCTTTTTAGATCCAGGAGCTACCTTGTCTTTCGTGACCCCTTACATTGCTAGTAGTTTTGGAGTTAGTCCTGATATTCAGTCAGAACCATTCTCCGTATCTACTCTGGTCGGTGAATAAGTTGTATCTAGGCGGGTATATAGAGGTTTCCCCGTTACAGTGTTGCATAAGGTTACCTCCGCAGATTAAGTCGAGTTGGCCATTATTGACTCTGATATCATCATGGGTATGGATTGGTTATTTGCATGTTATGCATCGATTAATTGTAGGACCCGTGCGGTGGAATTCCGATTTCTGGGTGAGTTAGATTTGAATGGAATGGTAATTCAGTTGTACTAGTAGGACGATTTATTTCATACCTTAAGGCAAGGAAAATGATCTCTAAGGGTTGCATGTACCACCTAGTTAGGGTTAAGGATGTAGAGTCCGAGACCCCGGCTATTTAATCAGTTCCAGTGGTGTGCGAGTATCCAGAGGTTTTTCCCTATGATTTACCAGGTGTTCCTCCGGAAAGGGAGATTGATTTTGAAATTGATCTACTGCCTGATATGCAGCCTATCTCTATTCCTCGTTACAAGATGGCCCCAGCTGAGTTAAAAGAGTAGAAGGAATAACTGAAGGACTTGTTGGATAAGGGTTTTATTAGACCGAGCAAGTCTCAATGGGGCGCACCAGTTCTATTTGTTCGGAAGAAGGATGGATCCCTTCAAATGTGTATTGATTATCAGCAACTTAATAAGGTCACCGTCAACAACAGGTACCCCTTTCCTAAGATTGATGATTTATTTGACTAGCTCCAGGGTGTCAGGTGTTTCTTGAAGATAGATATCAGGTCTGGGTATCACCAGTGCAGAGTCCGGGAGAGTGATATCCTAAAGACAGCCTTCAGGACCCGGTATGGCCATTATGAGTTTGTAGTTATGTCATTTGGACTAACCAATGCTCCTGCAACTTTTATGGATATAATGAATAGGGTATTCAAGGCATATTTGGTCATGTTCATGATTGTGTTCATTGATGACATCCTTATATACTCCCGGAGCGAGGAGGAGCATGCCGCTCATCTGAGAGTAGTGCTTCAAACCCTCAAGGATTGTTAGTTGTATGCAAAGTTTAGTAAGTGTGAATTTGGCTGGACTCGGTGGCATTTCTTGGCCATGTGGTGTCGAGTGAGGGCATAAGGGTGGATTCTCATATGATCAAAACAGTGAAGAATTGGCCTAGACCGGTGAATCCTTCAGAAATTCAGAGTTTCTTGGGCCTCGAAGGCTACTACCGAAGGTTTGTTGAGGGTTTCTCATCTATTGCAGCACCTTTGACCAAGTTGACTCAGAAAAAGATAAAGTTCCAATAGTCAGAGGATTGTGAGAAAAGCTTCCAGGAATTGAAGACCCGACTCACTTCAGCACCAGTGTTGAGTTTACCCGAGGTTACTGATGGCTTTGTTGTATATTGTGATGCTTCGAAAGTCAGACAGGGATATGTGTTGATGCATCGTGGGACGGTGATAGCATACGCCTCTCGACAGTTAAAGGTTTACGAAAAGAATTACCCGACCCATGATCTTCATTTGTCCGCGGTGGTGTTTACACTGAAGATATGGCGACATTACTTGTATGGGGTTCACGTGGACGTGTTCACGGATTACAAGAGCTTGCAGTATGTGTTCACGCAGAAAGATCTCAATCTTCGGCAAAGGAGGTGGTTGGAGTTGCTAAAAGACTATGATATGAGTGTCCTTTATCACCCAAGAAAGCCTAACGTGGTTGCGGATGCACTTACTAGGCTCTCCATGGAGAGTGTGTCTCATGTGGATGAGGGAAGGAAGGAGTTGGTGAGAGATGTCCACCGACATTCAAGGTTGGGGGTTAGATTGATTGACTCGACCGATGGTGGCGTTGTTGTGTAGAATGGGTCAGAATTGTCCTTGGTGGTTGATGTAAAATCTAAGAAAGATAAGGATCCAATTTTGAGAAGGCTGAAGGAAGCGGTGAGGAGTCAAAAGCTGGAAGTTTTCTCCTAAGGGGGAGATGGTGTCCTTTGATACCAGGGTCGGCTATGTATTCCGAATGTTGATAATTTGAGAGTCTGGATATTGCATGAGGCACATGGTACCTTATATTCCATCCATCCTGGATCTAATAAGATTTATCGGGACTTGTGGGAAATCTATTGGTGGGATGGTATAAAGAAGGATATCACAGAGTTCGTAGTCAAGTGTCCAAACTGTCAGCAAGTGATGGTTGAGCACCAAAGGCCGGGAGGTATACTTCAGGATATTAGCATTCCCACTTGGAAGTGGGAAGAGATTAATATGGATTTTATTACATGCCTACCTCGTACTCGCCGACACTATATTCAATTTAGGTGGTGGTAGACAGGCTAACAAAGGCTGCACAATTGCTGCCGATCAAGACCACAGATTCAGCAGATGATTATGCCAAGTTGTATATTCGGGAGTTGGTTCGACTTCATGGAGTGCCCTTATCTATTATTTCAGACCGAGGTACTCAGTTTACCTCCCAGTTCTGGCGGTCTTTTCAGAAGGGACTTGGGACTCAGATTAAGGTTGGCACATCATTCCATCCGCAGACGGATGGCCAGGCGGAACGAAAAATCCAGACTAATGAGGATATGTTGAGGGCATGTGATATGGATTTTAAAGGTTTTTGGCATGATCATTTTCCCTTGATCGAGTTTGTTTATAATAACAGTTATCACTCTAGTATCCAGATGGCAACGTTCGAGGCCCACTATGGGCGGAGGTGTAGATCTCCCATCGGATTGTTTGAGGTTGGTATGACAGCTATGATAGGGCCATATGCAGTTCCCCAGGTGATGGTGAAGGTCCAGTTGATAAGGGACCGGTTAAGAACCACTTAGAGTCGTCAGAAATCGTATGCTAATGTGAGCAAAAGAGAATTGGAGTTTTATGTGGACAACTAGGTATTTCTAAAGGTATTTTCCATGAAGGTAGTCATGCGGTTCGGAAAGAAAGGGAAACTCATTCCCAGCTATGTTGGTCCCTACCGAGTTGTGAGAAGAGTTGGTAAGGTGGCGTATGAGTGGGACTTGCCATCAGAGTTATTTCAGTTCATCCCGTCTTCCATGTGTCGCTTTTGAAAAAGTGTTTGGGTTATCTAGCCTTAGTAGTCCCGATAGACAGCATTGGGGTAAAAGACAACCTCAGTTATGAGGAAACTCCCGTTGAAATCTTGGATCATCAGGTTCGGAAGTTGAAAAACAAAGAAGTAGCTTCAGTTAAGGTTTTATGGAGAAATCAGCATGTTGAGGGAGCTACATGGGAAGTCGAAGCAGATATGATGGCTAGATACCCACACTTTTTGTCTACCGGCTCAGTTCCAACTTGAGGTATCAGTTCTACTCTATGATCCCATATAGTTTTCATGTTCAGTTCATGTGTGCAAGTTTCTTTTGTGTATGAATGTGTATGTGAAGCATGAGATCATTTCAGCTATGTGGTTTGGTTCGGAGGTAGTCATTCCGTGAAATTTTCGGTTAAAATGATCAGTATATAGCTATGATAAATTATATGTTCTTCTTGCTTCTTGTTTCCTACACTCGAGGATGAATGTTTACAATGGGGAGATATTGTAATACCCCGGGAAGGCCTAAGAATTAACCCGGGAGTTTAAATTGAAAAATGCAGAAAAACTGGCAAAATATCACAGCACGGACCACAGAACGACTCGTGGTATCAAACCACGAGTCGTTGTACGCTGTTGTTGGTTGGGGAAATGTTGATGGCCGTAGAGATAATGAGAGGTATGACGACCCATTGTGGGATACAACGGGCCGTCCTTTGCAGTCGTGGTTAGGGTCAGGCTGGGCGACAGTATAAACAATGGGAGACCCAACGACTCGTTAGGAGAAGCCACGAGTCGTTGGTTGTGTTCGTGGTTTGAGGATTTAGTTTCCCAGTAGGCTTGACAGGGGGAAACAATGATCCGTTGTTTTTGGTGACAGGTCGTGGTGTGACCCATTGAAATATAAGATGCCAAGGTTCAGGGGACTAACCACGGATGATGTAACGAGTCATGGGTTGGAGGAACGGGTCGTCATGTCGACCCGTTCTTTGGTTCCAAGAATGGGTCATTAGCAGTTCATTCCACGGGATACACGAGGGGTCGTGGTGGGTTTCAACGACCCGTTGTTGCTTCCCATTGAATCCTTCCGGCCAGTTTTCAGGGCAGGTGACTTTTTAACGATATAAGGCCCTAAACTACGTCGTTTTGGCTTGGGAAAGATGGGTTTTTAAGAAAATAAACCTTCCTAAACTCCCATTCATGCATGAAGGGATTTTGACTAGTGATCTAAGGGGAGATTTCAATCTTTTCACCTCAATTCTTCAATTTCATTCTTGGGC
Organism: Datura stramonium; assembly: GCA_018107945.1. Lineage (NCBI taxonomy): Eukaryota > Viridiplantae > Streptophyta > Magnoliopsida > Solanales > Solanaceae > Datura > Datura stramonium. Next base: position 29,810 of record JACEIK010001997.1, read on the forward strand.
TTTTAAGGAGGGTTAGGAGTTGATAATCCCAGGTATGTAAGGTCTTTAATGGGTGGATTATTCCACACCCATGCTCCTTCTCTATTAATTTCTCAAAAATTATTTGAAAACTCATGGGGTATTATATTCGATTTGCATAAAATTTAATGATTTAATTTTGGGTCTTGTGATTTTGAAACCCTATCATTATCTATTGATTTTGATCATCTTTTGAGCTCTAAATTGATATTAGTATGGCTGATTTCTAATTTCTAATTATTTAAGCTCGATTATGGATGCCCATGATAAACCGATTTATGATCCATTGATCCATTGATGTTTTTGATAAGCACAACATGTATTATGAATTAAATCATGAATATATTATGTTGTCTATTATGATCTTATGGAAATTTAAACTATATGCATGATCTACAAGTATGTATGTATTTTATTAAGCATGAATTATGTTTTGGCCGACTCATGGGCCGCAAGTCATGGCTAGTTCACGTATGTTCAAGCATGTTTACGATTATAATGATTTAACTAGCCCATGAACTTATGTATGTATTATTATAAGCACTATATATATTTTGGGAGTAGTATCAAACTACGAGTAGGTTCGGGGCTCATGTTAAGTGATGAAGGGAATATTCACACACTTCATAGACATAATTTTTCCCATACTTTGCTATGTTTTGAGGATAAATTATGTGTTTCTACATGAGATTATGTTATATATTTGTGTAAATAGCTAACGCACATGATTAGATGCTTTCAAGTCTAAAAGTGATGGATTTTGGTGTATTTGATGCTTTGGAATGAATTTGAAGAAAATGGAATAAAGTAAGGACTGGGAGGAGAAAATTTGAAGAAATGTCCAGTGAAGGTAATGAGTGACATAACGAGTCGTCGTGTGAAGTGACGATTTGTCGTCAGACACTGTGAGCATCCGTCAAGTAGACTGGAGGATGTGATGATCCTTGGCCACGAGGGACCTAACGACTGGTGCCCAGTCCTAACTAGTCGTTAGGTGACCCCTTGCCACGACTGGGCCTAATGCTGAGGATGACTGTGCTTGACCGATCACAACTCGTTTGAGGTCCTAACGAGTTGTTACCTAGCCCGTGACCACTGATGACCTGGACTCCATTTTTAATTATGAAAAGGAGCTAAAAACCCCTAATTAAATCCATGAAGGAAAAAACGAAGCTGCAAATGTGGCAAGGCTTCCAAAACGGGCAAAAATTGGATTTCCTACTTAAACTAGGAAAAGGAACATCAAGTCCAAGTCAAATTCAACAAAGAACAAGCAAAGCATAAATCTAATACTATAAATACCCTTTTGTTTACATGTAATAGCAATCAAGTTTTAAGTTTGAAAGTTGAAAATCTTTGGAGAATATTGTTTTAGAGTTCTAAGTCTCATGTTTTTAGATACAACTTTAGCGTCTAACGTTTTTAAGTTTGAGACGATTGTTGAGGTGTTCTTCCGAATTTTGCATTAATCAAGTGAGTTCTTACTATCATCATTGTAAGTATAAATTTTTGTCTTTATTTATAAATTCTATTAATTTACTTATAAACATGATAGGGCGTATTCACACACTTCATAGACATAATTTTCCCCATACTTTGCTATGTTTTGAGGACAAATTATGTGTGTTTTCATGGGTTTATCTTATATATTTGTGAAAATAGATAAGGCACATGATTAGATGCTTTCAGTTCTAAAAGCGATGGATTTTGGTGTGTTTGATGGTTTGGAATGAATTTGAAGAAAATGGAATAAAGTAAGGACTGGGAGGAGAAAATTTGAAGAGGTGTCCAATGAAGGTAACGATTTACATGACGAGTCGTCCTGTGAAGTGACGATTCGTCGTCAGACACTGTGAGCATCCGTCAAGTACACTGGAGGATGTGATGATCCATGGCCACGAGGGACCTGACGACTCATGCCCAGTCCTAATGAGTCGTTAGGTGATCCGTTGCCACGACTGGGCCTAATGTTGAGGACGACTGTGCTTGACTGATCACGACTCGTTTAAGGTCCTAACGAGTCGTTACCTAGCCCGTGACCACTGTCGACCTGGAGTTAGTTTTTAATTAGAAAAAGGAGCTAAAACCATAAATTAAATCCATGAAGGAACAAAACAAGCTGCAATGCAGCAAGGCTTCCAAAACGGGAAAAAATTGGATTTCCTACTTCAACTAGGAAAAGGAACAGCAAGTCCAAGTCAAATTCAACAAGTAATAAGCAAAGCATAAATCTACCACTATAAATACCTTTTTATTTTCATGTAATAGTAATCAAGTTTCAAGTTTGAAAGTTGAAAAGCTTTGGAGAATATTGTTTTAGAGTTTTAAGTCTCATGATTTTAGATACAAGTTTAGCGTCTTACGTTTTGAAGTTTGAGACGATTGTTGAGGCGTTCTTCCGAATTTTGCATTAATCAAGTGAGTTCTTCCTATCACCATTGTAAGTATTAATTTTTGTATTTATTTATGAATTCTATTAATTTACTTAAAAACATGATAGGCTAAAGCCACCACAACTAGGGTTGTGGGAACCATGACNCTAGGGTTGTGGGAACCATGACAAATTAGCACACATACGTTTCATACTTAGTGATTCTTGAACAGAGTTTATGCATGTATTTTTTTTTCCTTCGTTTTAATTGATTTTTAATGGTTGCAAACGTTAAACTTGCCTTATTCTTACTTACCGGACCTAGGAGGTAGTGAATGGGAAAAGGGATTAATGAGGCTATCAACCCTCATCTAATAGCTTGAACTTGTCCGGGGATAGCTAATCCAATACTAAGGGTAAGGGTTAATCAAGAATACACCAATAGATGGACCAAGTTGCGTGGTGAAAATTTCCTAGATAGAGGACCAACCATTTAGGTGAACCAAACTTAACAATATTGCATGCTAAGCACCGGAATAGATTACTAATATAAAATGCCTTGTGGTTATAAAGTCATGGGGAACACTTACCCTAGTTAGTAGCATTAATTTGGAAACAACAAACAATTTCTCAACATTGTTATCTATTACTTTTACAAATTCCCCCTCTTAGGAAATAATTAACTAAAAAGCTTAAGCACTAGCGTTCTTCTACATACTTCCGTATTCCCTGTGGGATCGACCCCAACCTCTAGTCGGGTTCTTTATTGACAACGTCTGCTTCATACTTCGTAAGGAGGTGTGGTTTGAGCGTTATCATTAAGCCCCTGATCTCATTAACTACGTGCCACTGTAGGTATGTTAAGACCCTTTCATGTTTGTCCCTGGCCCAAATGGCCCTTTTCAGGTGTGATCACGCCCTTCATGGTTCCTACCCTTTGCATGGTACAAACACCCTCCCGACTAGGGTTACAAGTCGGGCTTAATGTGTGATCATGTGGGGTATGTCGGTTAAGAGAATCTCCCACTGTCCCTCAAGATTTATGCATGTTATGATTATGTATGTTATCTCAAATTATGTTAAGAGATGTTCTTCTATTATGATTATTACTCTGTTTATGTTATGAATGTTCTGAAAACCTTTAGCCGTATAATATGTTATAATGATTAATGATACGAGCATGTTGTCCTACTCTATGATCATTTATGAGTTTCATACATGTTTTAAATGTCCTCTTTACTTACTTTTCTTACTCAGTACATTCCACGTACTGACCGCATACTTTCTATGTTGTATCGTCTCATGATACAGGTCCCAGTTCTCAGGCTCATCCTCACTTGTAGATAGATTCGGACTTAGTCTTAGTGCACTTGGTGAGTCCTCATGTTCCGAGGGCTACATGTTCACACTCTATGTTATTCCTTCAATCTCTTGATGTTGGATTAGTTAGGGTGTTGTCCCATCAATCCGCCTTTCATGTTTGGAGGCTTATCAGACTAAAAGTTGTATTCCGCCATATTGTATAAGTATAGTACTGTTTTCTCTTATGTTAAGTTATGATTACGTTCTCTATGCTAAGTCTTCCGCTCATGTGATTGAATTAGATGTATGCTCATACCATGGGTTGACTTGGGTTCTCTCGGGGCTCCTTGTCCCGTGTTTATGATCCAGGTTTACGTTTGGGTCGTGACAGACACAGTCCCCATAGAGAGATTGCTAAGTGCATCCTCTACCACATTAGCCTTACCTGGGTGGTAAAGAACACTCATGTCGTAGTCCTTTAGTAAATCCAACCACCTCCTTTGCCGAAGATTGAGATCTTTCTGCATGAACATATATTGCAAGCTTTTGTGATCCGTAAATACATCCACGTGGACCCCAGACAAGTAATGCCGCTATATCTTCAATGCAAACACCACCGTAGACAATTTAAGATCATGGGTCGGGTAATTCTTTTCGTGAACTTTCAACTGTCTCGAGGCATATGCTATCAACTTCCCATGTTGCATCAACACACACCCGAGTCCAACTTGCGAAGCATCACAATACACCACAAAACCATCATTACTCTCAAGTAGTGTCAGCACTAGTGCTGAAGTGAGTCGGGTCTTCAACTCTTGGAAGATTTTCTCACGAGCCTCCGACCATTGAAACTTCACCTTCCTCTAAGTAAACTTAGTCAATGGGGCTGCAACGGATGAAAAACCATCAACGAATCTCTGGTAGAACTTGCTAAGCCTAAAAAGCTCCTGATATCTGATGGATTTACTGGTCTGGGCCAATTCTTTACCGCCTCGATCTTTTGAGAATCTAATTTTATACCCTCACTTGAAACCACATGGCCTAGAAACGCTACAGAATCCAACCAGAACTCACATTTGCTGAACTTTGCATATAACTGCTGGTCCTTGAGGGTCTGAAGCACTATTCTCAAGTGAGCAGCATGCTTCTCCTCGTTCCGAGAGTATATATAAGGATGTTATCAACGAACACAATCATGAACATGTCCAAATATCTACAGGAGCATTTGTTATTCCAAAAGACATAACAAATTTGTAGTGACCATACCGAGTCATGAAAGAAGTTTTCGGGATGTCACTCTCCCGAACCCTAAGCTGGTGAGACCCGAATATAAGATCAATCTTGGAGAAACACTTGGCCCTTGAAGCTGGTAAAACAAATAATCGATCCTGGGTAAAGGATACCTGTTCTTGACGGTGACCTTGTTCAACTGTCGGTAGTCAATGCACATGTGAAGGGAACCGTCCTTCTTTCGAACAGATAATACTGGTGTTCCCCATGGAGACTTACTCGGCCTAATAAAGCTCTTATCTAGCAGGTCCTTTAACTGATCCTTCAACTCTTTTAGCTCAGCTGGAGCCATTCAGTATGGCGGAATAGATATAGGTTGCATGTCGAGAAGAAGATCTATATCGAAATCAATCTCCCGCTCAGGAGGGACACCTAGCAAATCATCAGGAAAGACCTCTGGATACTCACGTATTACTGGTACTGACTGGATAGTCGGGGTTTCAGACTCCATTTCCTTAACCCTAACTAGATGGTAAAAACAACCCTTATAAATCATCTTTCTTGCCTTAAGGTAGGAAATAAATCAACCTACAGGTGACTCCATAAAATATGCTGAGCTGACCTACAAATAGCCAATCCATGCCGAGAATAACATCAAAATTGGTCATGGCTAACTCTACCAAATTTGTTGAGGTGAGCTTATGAAGGACAAAGACCGGGCAATCTCTATGTACCCTTCTAGCTATAACTGAGTCACCTACTGGAGTAGAAACTAAGAAGGGCTCTAACAAAACATCGGGACTGACTCCGCAGCTACTAGCTACATAAGGTGTCACAAAAGATAAGGTAGCCCCGGGATCTACCAATGCATATACATCAACATGAAAAGTCTCTCAACATACCGATGACTACATCTGGTGAGGCCTCCTGCTCCTGGCGAGTGGCTAAGGAATATAATCTGTTCTGGCGCTAACCGCTAGCTATACTAGTGGATGCCCCCTGATGTGCTGTGCTGGGGGAGGGGCTGCTGAACTAGAAGCTGGGCCTCGGCCCCCAACCTGATCCTGTCTCATAGCGGGACAATCTCTGAGCATATATCCAGGCTGCCTACATCCAAAACACGCTCCTGACCCTGCTAAACACTGGCCTGTGTTGCCTCAGCTGCACCTGCGACAAGCTCGAATGCTGGAGTCTGCAGGTCTACTACTATGACCCCTCGTGCTTGACGCTCGCCCTCTCTAATAATGCCGAGGCCTAGATGGCACATTCAGCGCTGAAGATGCTACGGATGATGATCTATGGTTGGTCTGCTATCGGTTCCCACCACAGAACCTCTGCTGAGAAAATCTGTGGTCCTCAGTCCTGGCCCTCTTGGCCTCCCTTTCCCTCGAGTGTTCCACCTCGATCTGTTGGGAGTACAACACTATGCGAGGGAAGTCCATGTCCTGGTGGAGCATAGCTATACTGCAGTCCTTGTAAAAATATCCTACTATACCATGCACAAATGTGTTCACCCGCGCCCGCTGGTCGGTCACTAACTCCGGGGCATACATAGATAGGCAGGTGAACTCAAGGGTATTCTCTTGAATAGTCATCTTTCCTTGGTTTAGATTCACAAATTTAGCTGCTTTCAACTCCCTCATCTCTCTAGGGAAGAACTGATCGTGGCATGCAACCAGAAACTCCTCCCATATGATCGGACCTACTCCAGCAACCCTACTGTCCTTCCACTGGCGGAACCAAAAATGCGCAACCCCCTTCAACTGGTAGGAGGCCAACTCTGTGCACTCAACACTTCTCACCCCATAACCTGGGTGATCTTGATAATCTCATCAATGAACTCATGCGGGTCCTCTTCTAACTTAGACACCAAGAACTCCGACGGGTTCATCCTCAAGAAGTCTCGAACTCTGGCCACTGCTGCATTGCCGTTTTGAGGAACACACGCAATGGCCTGCTGATTTACCTGAGCATTCAAGGCCTGCGCAAGCATCTGAATGGAAGCTCGGAACTCAGCATATGCAGTTGGCTCCGGTGCTTGAGGCTACTGAACTGGTGGGGCTGGCTGATGCTCATGATCGTCTCCCTCATCATGGCCTTCACCACCTCAATTCCTCCTTCCATTCATCCTTCTAAGAGCCATGATTTTTCAATCGCGAATTGCATGAATTAGGAGGATAGAAAGGCTTTTCATTGCACGACATAGATCATGAAAGAAGGGAACATTTCCTAAAACGTCTAGTAGCCTCTTCGTCATAAGTGTGGCGCGCTTCACAACCATGAAAAAAAATCTACCTAACGTGGATTTCAGACTCCCTAGGACACATCAAACCGATAGCTCTGATACCAAGTTTGTCATGACCCGAATAGAGGCCCGAATCGTAGACACAGGACAAAGGACCCTGTGAGACCTCAAGTTGACCCATGGCATAAGCATTCAACTAACTCATTCAATAAACATGAATAAAACATAATTATAAACTCAGCGGAAGTCAAACTTAATATAACAACAAAATAAATATCTGAAGCTGAATACACATCTAAGTCTGATAAGCCTCTAATCTGGATGAGCTGATGGGACAACACCCCCAACTAGCTCAACAGTACTGAAACTGAAAGGTCATCTAAAACAACTGAAGGTCTAGTCCTCAAAAGATGAGGACTCACCAAATAAGAAGGTGCTAACTCTAAACAATGACTATGAATGGGGCTGAACTTGAGAACCGGATCCTGCATCATGAGACGATGCAGCATAGAAAGTATGCGATCAGTACGTGGAATGTACTAAGTATACAAGGTAAGTAAAACTGCTTAAGTAAAATATATCATTTAAAACATTTCATAACATATCATAAGCTTTTGAAGTGTATGTAGAAGGCTACATGCATTCATTTTGAAATCGTACTCTTAGAATAACATGACCATGCATAGCTTTAGATCATCACGACTGACTCGAATGACTCAAAGCTGAAACATACATTTATATCAAAGGCTGAACAATGAGTCAAACCTTGCTTTTTAAACATGCATGCGTAAGATAATTATCATGGGTGATGAATCTGCAATTTGAATGATTTAGGCAGTGGGAGACTCGTCACTTACTGACATACCACAATAGAGCTTACGTGGTCTCAACTATCACACTCAAGTGGGTAGAGCCATCCATAACCTTTTAAGGGTGATGGATGATAACATCATATCGATATCAAGCTGAAGGGCCAATCGGTCCGGGGATAACTCACAAAGGAGGTCCCAATAATATAATAGTATCAACCTACGTTGGCGTGTAGTTCTAGGGCATAGGGTAATCGACCCTTAACCTGCTCGGTGCTAGACTCTTCTCCCAAAACATGCAATGCTCTACATCATATATAACGAAGTTCAACATGAAATCATGCATAACTCAACATCGTATGAAACGAAACTCAACATTGTCTATTGACAAAGCTCAATAATGAAATCATGCATAGACTATGCATCATATGGATATGAAGCTCAACATTGTCTATTGACAAAGCTCAATAATGAAATCATGCATATGAGAAGCTTTATTTTGAAACATACCACAAGCTCAACCATAGGTGGGAGCATCTATTCCAAATAATGTGGTAAGCTACATATAGAAATATTTACTCAATATACCACAAGGTAGAATTTATAATAAAAATTGGAAAAATTTCACTTCAAACAATGTGGTAAGCTTATGCCGGGGAAATCATCACTTTAAATCGACATGTGGGCATCAACCAAAGCATTATCATAATTGGATCTAATCAATTCATTTTGAAAACAACAACATAGATCATGGGTGGTTTTAGAAACATGCTTTTCATCATTATATTTCATCATCATCTCATCATCATTATAACTCATCATCCATGGGTGTTTTAGATTCAATTTTCAAAAATAAATTTTATAAGGAAAAATAAATTAGAATTTGTCCAAGCATCATAAATCACCAATGTAAACACAAACTAATCATACCCATGTATAGAGATTGAAGAATCATGAAATTGGGTAAAAACCCCATACTTGATCATAGACTATTTATCCTGATTTGGTAGAAATTGTGCATGGGTATTGAAGAAAACACCCACTCATAACATTACATACCTGGGAATGGTGAATTCTAACACCCTCTAATTGCCTAGCTGAGATTCCAATTGGAAACCTTGAGATTTCACCTTGAACGTCCTCTTCAAACCTTCAAACTTCCATGCATGAGAATAATGGCTTAGGATAGGTTTTCCCTTGCTAAACACCCACTAAAACGAGCCTTAAACAACATAGCATATGCCCCTATAACTTAGGAATTACAAAAAAGCCCTTACTGAATTTGCAGGAAAACACTGTCAGGTGACCCTAACGGGTGACCTGACGACTCTCAAGATAGGCAAAGACTCGTTAGGTTGCTCGCCAAGTGCACTGGTTAACTGATCTGTTGGGGCTCGTAACGGATGACTTTACTACTCGTCCCCTTTGACCATGACTTTTGGTCACCTCCCGTCAGGTACACTGCCTTAAAATTCATGAAAATCCTCTTTGCTTGCTCACGACTTACCTCACGAGTCGTTGGGACGGACCACGACTCGTGGGGTCCCATCCGTTAGATACAATAGACATCCTCCTGTAAAAAGTCCCACTCCACCCCATGTTTGACATGAAGACTCATGGTGTCTAACCACGAGTCATTCCCTCACTTGTAGGGACCTTAATCCTTCATTTTCCCAGGCCTCCGCACGAGTCGTCCCACGACTGGTCCTGTGCCTACAACATCAATTTTACAATTTTCCCATTCCAACTCCCGGTTCCAATTTTGGAGTTGTTTGGGTATAACAGATGAACCCTCTAGAGTTTTTCAGATTGATGGTTGATGAGGATCCACACATGGAAGTTGCAAGAGTTAGGGACTTTCTTAGGATGAATCCTCTAGAGTTTCTCAGATCGAAGGTGGGTGAGGATCCACACGAGTTTATCGTTGAGATTTAGAAAATCACCCAAATCATGGGGGTGACAAGGGAGGAATTCGCAGATGTAGCCTCTTATCAATTAAAAGGGGTTTCACATATTAGGTTCAGATAGTGGAAGGATGGTCGAACAGTTGGAGCAGGCCCTGTTTGTTGGCATGAGTTCCATACTGTATTTATGGATCGGTTCTTTCCCCTTGAGATGAGGAAGATCAAAGCAACTGAATTTGTGAACTTGAGACAGAACAACATGACGGTCTTGGAGTATGCTATAGAGTTCACCCGCTTATCCAAGTATGCACCTGAGATGGTGGCAAACTAGAAGGCTCGAGTGATTCGGTTCGTCCATGGGATAACAGACTACTTGGTCAAAGATTGCTGGATTGCAATGCTTCATCAGGACATTGATTTCTCAGAGATAGTCCTATACGCCCAGCCTATAGAGGCGGTAAAGGTGAGTAAGCGGGAGAGAGAGGTCAGGAGGGCTAGGACTGATAGCTTTGGATTCTCCTAGAAGAGACCTGGTGGTGGGCACTGTCAGTAGTCCTACCAGAGATCATTAGCTCCGGCGCCATTAGGGCGAGTATTCCATCTAGAACTAGGTGCAGCAAGAGGGGATGACCATCAGACTCGAGGTCAAGGGAGAAAATCTATGAACCCTAGTATTCCAACTTGTGAATGGTGTGGCCACAGACACACTGGTCAGTTCTTAGCAGGTACAGGTCCTTCTTTCAAGTGTGGGAAGCCCAGACATATGCTTAGAGATTGCCCAGCAGCTAGACCAGGCCATGGTAGAGGCCGAGACCCAGCCACTAGTTCAACAAGCCCACCAGCATGCTCAGTTCAGCACGGAGCCTCCAGTAGTGCAGGTGGTGGTCAGCATCAGAACAGATTCTATGCCCTCGCATCTCGGCAGAATCAGGGGGCCTCTCCAGTTGTAGTCACTAGTATGTTATGAGTATTCCACCTCAGTGTATATGCATTGTTAGATCTAGGGGCTCCCTTATCTTTTGTGACGCCCTATATTGCTAGTAGTTTCAAAGTCAGTCCCAAAATCCTATCAAAACCCTTCTCAATCTCTACTCTAGTTAGTGATTCAATTATAGCTTGACGGGTATAGAAAAATTGCCCTGTCACGGTCCTTCAGAAAGTCACCTCAACAGATTTGGTAGAGCTAGCCATGATAGATTTTGATGTTATCTTTGGCATGGATTTGCTACATGCATGTTATGCCTCAGTAAATTGTAGAACTCGTGCGGTATAGCTTCGATTTTCGGGCAGCGAGAGATCGATATTTGTATTGACCTTCTTGTCGATACGCAGCTTATATCTATTCCTCCATACAAAATGGCTCTAGCTGAGTTAAAGGAGTTGAAGGAGCGGTTGAAAGATCTCTTAGACAAGGGTTTCATTAGACCTAGGAAACTCCCGTGGGGTACACCATTTCTCTTTGTTCGGAAGAAGGATGACACCCTTCGGATATGCATTAATTACTGACAATTAAATAAGGTAACAATTAAAAATTAGTATTCTCTCGCCAGAATTAATGACTTGTTTGATCAACTTTAGGGTGCCAAGAGTTTTCCATAGATAGACCTCAGATATGGGTATGATCAGCTCAGGGCTCGGTAGAGTGACATCCCAAAGACAGCCTTCAAGACTCGGTATGGTCACTATGAGTTTGTAGTTATGTATTTTCGACTAACGAATGCTCCTGCAGCTTTTATGGATTTGATGAATAGGGTGTTCAACCCATATTTGGACATGTTCGTGATTGTGTTCATAGATGACATTCTAATATATTCTCATAGCGAAGAGGAGCATGCCGCTCATTTGAGGGTGGTACTACAGACTCTCAAGGATCGTCAATTATATTCTAAGTTCAGAAAGTGCAAGTTTTGCCTAGACTCATTAGCATTTTTGGGTCATGTGGTGTCAAGTGAGGGTGTACAGGTGGATTTTCAAAATATAGAAGCTATGAAGAATTTTCCTAGACCAATGAGTCCTTCCGATATCAAGAGTTTCTTAGGTTTAGCTGGTTACTATTGGAGGTTTGTTGAAGGATTTTCATCCATTGCAGCACCTTTGACTAAGTTGTCCCAAAAGAAAGTGAAGTTTAAATGGTCAAGGCTTGTGAGAAGAGCTTCCAAGAGCTTAAGACTCGACTTACCTCAGCACCAGTGTTGACCCTACTTGAGGGTACCAATGGGTTTGTGGTATATTGTGACGCCTTGAGGATTGGTCTTGGTTGTGTATTAATGCAGTACGCTAAGGTTATAACCTATGCTTCCAGGTAGCTAAATGTCCATGAAAAGAACTATTCGACTCACGACCTTGAGTTGGCAGCGATAGTATTTTCCTTGACGATTTGGAGGCACTCTCTATACGAGGTCCATGTGGATGTGTTTGCGGACCACAAAATCCTAAAGTGCATGATTATCCAAAAGGATCTAAAACTACGTCAAAGAAAGTGGTTGGAGCTTCTTAAAGTTTATGATATGAGTGTCCTTTATCTTCCAGTCATGGATAATGTGGTGGGAGACGCTCTTAGAAGGCTTTCTATGAAAAGTGTGACCCATGTAGATGAGGAGAAGAAAGAGTTAGTGAAGATGTGCATCGGCTTTCACAGCTAGGAGTTCGTTTTGTTGACTCGATAGATGGTGGTGTCATTGTTCAAAATGTATCAGAATCTCCCTTGGTGACCGAGGTCAAAGCCAAATAAGACGATGATCCTATTTTTATTAAGTTGAAGGAATACTTTTAGAATCAGAAGGTGGAGGTCTTCTCCCAAAGGGGAGATGGTGTACTATGATATCAGGGTCATTTGTGTGTAGCGGGTATTGATGACTTTAGGGTGCGGATATTGGATGAGGCTCATGGTTCCAGATATTCTATACATCTAGGTGCCACCAAGATGTACCGTTACCTATGGGAAGTCTATTGATGGAATGGCATGAAGAAGGACATATCAGAGTTTGTGGCTAAATATCCGAATTGTCAACATGTGAAGGTTGAGCATCAAAGACCTGGAGGTATGATTCAAGACATTAGTATCCCTACTTGATAGTGGGAGAAAATCAATATTGACTTCATTACGGAGTTTCCTCGTACACATTGACAGTATGACCCTATTTCGGTGTTTGTAGACAGATTGACTAAAGCGACTCATTTTCTACTAGTCAAAACTACAGATTCAGCGGAGGATTATGCTAAGTTGTACATTTGGGAGTTAGTTTGGTTGCATGGAGTTCCCTTGTCCAACATATCAGATAGAGGTACTTAGTTTACTTTCCGATTTTGGAGATCGTTTCAGAAGAGACTTGGTACTCAGGTCAAGCTTAGTACAACATTTCACCCGCAAATAGATTGTCAGGACAAAACGGACCATTCAGACTCTTGAGGACATTTTTAGAGCATGTGTCATTAATTTCAAAGGTATTTTGGATAACCATTTACCTCTCATTGAGTTCGCATATAACAACAACTACCATTCCAGCATTCAGATAACTTCGTTTGAGGCCCTTTATGAGAAGAGATGTAGATCACATATTGGTTGGTTTGAAGTTGGTGAAGCTACATTGATAGGGCCAGATTCAATCCATGAGGCTATAGAGAAGGTTCATCTTATAAGGGAAAGGTTGAAAACAACCCAGAGTCATCAAAAGTCCTATGTGTACATGAGGAGGCGAGAACTTGAGTTTGAAGTCGACGATTGGATGTTTCTGAAGGTATCTCCCATGAAAGGAGTGATGAGATTCGGAAAGAAAGGGAAACTCAATCCCCATTATATTGGCTCGTACCAGATTGTGAGATAGGTTGGCAAGGTAGCATATGAGTTGGAGTTTTCCTCAGAATTGGCTTTAATGCATCCGGTGTTTCATGTGTCACTTTTGAAGAAATGCATAGGTGATCCATCTTTGGTTATCACAATGGAGAGCATGGCTGTGAAGGATAGTCTTATCTATGAGGAGGTTCCGATGGAAATACTTGATCGAGAGGTTCGAAAGCTAAGAAACAAAGAAGTAGCTTCAATAAAGGTTTTGTGGAGGAATCAACATGTTGAGGGAGCTACGGGGAAGCCGAAGTAGATATGATGGCTAGATACCTGCATCTATTCCCTTTCGGATCAATTCCATCTTGGGGTATCAGTTTCCTTCTCATTACTCTATTCAGTTTCATATTCAGTTCATGTGCCACATTTTCTTTCATGTCAGCGTATGTATGTATGATTCATGAATTCAGTTCAGTCATGTATTTCAGTCTGGAGTCAGTCACTCTATCAGTATTCAACTTTAAATGTTCAGTATCTAATATGATAGTTGTACTTCTCAATTTTTAAGTATATTTAGCCATATTCGAGGATGAATGTTCCCATGGAGGATATATTGTAATACCTGAAAGCCCTAAGATCAGACTTGAGGGTTGAAATGGAGAAAATAGAAATTTCTGCACCAGGTCATAGGATTCGTCATCCAGAGATACGTGAGGTGCACCATGAGTCATTAGGTGACTCGTAGAGTGAAGGTAAAGTTGGCTGGTTTTTGGAAATTTTGGGTTGAACACGAGACAAGCCATGACTCATGGTCAAGGTAATGAGTTGTGGAGTTAGTCGTGGTTAGGAGATGATTTGAAGATGGAAATTTTGGGCAGTGAATCCAATGACTCGTCACCATGAGTCATCCCTCAAGCAACGAGTCATCCAGTTCCTCGTTGGGACTAGCAGTGTGTTTTTGTAATTCTTAAGTTCCTGAGACATAAACTACGTCGTTTTAAGCTCAGATAAGTGTGTTTTAAGAGGGTTTATCTTATTCTAAACATGTCCTTGTCCGTGCATGCAAGCCTAAGTTCCTAAGGGTGACCAAGCTTAGAAATTAATCAAGTGTTCTCCAATTTCCTTTGGGCATTCAAGAAGGTTTAGAAATCTAAAGTACCCAGGTATGTAGGATTATGAATGGGTGTATCCATCCACTCCCATGCCCAATCCCTTCTCAAATTCATGGAAATTCTAGTTGACGAATCTATGGGGTTTTAACCTAACTTGTGAATTCTCTAAGTATCTATCATGGGTATACTCTATTCATATTTCTAATGTTTAATTATGATTTATGGTCATGTTTTATAATTTTTTCAATTACAATTCACGTATTTCAAAGTTTTACAAATTATGATGCCCAATTATGAAAGTTCATGAAAGGTTGAGATTATGATGTATGTTTCTAAGTATAATGATATGTTTATGATAAAACTATGATTTCGAATTACCCATGTCTATATTCATGTTTTTGACCATCAATGTCTATTTCAAGTATGTTTAATTTTGGGCAAGCCCATATGATCAAGTATGTTTCATGATTTATCTAAATTTCATGTTATTAGCTTACCACATGGATTTTGGAGTCTAGACTCCCACTCTTTTCATCTTGTGGTTCAGTTTCAGCCAAGGCTCCTCATATTATGTTTCCAAATTTTGTATATCATGTTATGATTCAACTTCATTGCAAGATGATAGTTCATCTTTGTTGAAAATAATGGAGAGCATATGCATGTTTTTGGGAGTAATGTCTAGCATCGAGAAGGCTAAGGGTCAGTCAACCCTGTGCCTCAAAACTACGTGCCAACGTAGGTATGATCAGATTGTTTGGGACCTCCCTTGTGAGCTTCCTTTGCCCCAAGGGGCCTTCATCCTTATATCGATATCATGGTAGCATCTTTAGCCCTGGCAAGGCTATAGATAGCTCTGTCAACTTGAGTATAATAGTCGGGACCACGTAAGCTCTATTGTGGTAATGTCAGTTATATGACGAGTGTCCTATTGTTCCTCATGATTACAATTATGCATGTTAATCAGTCATGATATTATGTTTTAGTAGGTTTGACCCAATGTTCAATTTTACTTAGGAATAATCAGTTTCATCTTTGGGTCATTCGATTCAATTATGATTTCAGTTATTTTTAAATCATGTTTGAAGTTACTAGCATGCAAGACCTACTCTCAAAATCTTGTGATGAAATGTTTTCTGATATGCATGATTTCTGATTTTACTTAGTTAGCGGTTTTACTTACCTTGCATACTCAGTACATTCCACGTACTGACTTTTCACGACCTGAGTTCACACCCTAGCCGTAAGACGGGACAAGGAACCCCGAAAGGCTCAAAGTTGACCCATGACATAATCATAGCATAACTTAACAAAATAAACAGTTAATAGAAACATAACTGAGGAAAAGCTCACTTTAAGGAGTAAAATTTCAAACTCAAAGATATAATCTAACAAAACTTTGATACATAGACTGAATCTGATTATACATGTCCGAAAGCCTCTACTAAACTAATGAGTTCCTAACACAGGTCCCCAGCTAACTCCGTAAGTCTGAAAACTTAAATGTAACTGAGATACGAACATAGACCTCGTCCTCGAGAGACGAGGACTCACCATTATCTGCTGACATGGAAGAAAGAGAGTGTCTACCTGTGGGGCTGAGTCTGATACTTGAATCTTTATCATGAAATGAAATAGCACATAAATTATGCGGTCGGTACTTGGAATGTACTGAGCATAAGGGGAAATATGAACAAACTAAATATACAAGTATACCAGAATGAAATAAACTGAGTACATCGATATATAACTGATTTAGAATGCAACAACCTTCTTCTGAGTCACATACATATATCAACATGAAACTTATATTTGGGACATATATTCTGAAGAATCATCAAACACATGCATAGGAATCAGGTACTGAACATATAATGAGAGCTTAAATTTAAACTAACATCATACATTGTTCTGAATGTCTACTGATAACTGAGATTTGCATCATGCTATATCTATTTTAAACAGAAGTCTGAACTATCCAAATGCAGCCAAACTGATAACATGAACTAAGGGAGTAATTCTCTGATATGGAGAGTCCCAACTGAACTAAGGAAAAAATTCTCAGCTTTGGAGAGTCCCCACTGATCTAAGGGAAACATTCTCGGCTATGGAGAGTCTTTGACTGGCTAAGGGAAACATTCCCAGCTATGGAGGGTTCCTGACTGACTAAGGAAAACATTCTTAGCTATGGAGAGTCCCTGACTGACTAAGGGAAACATTCTCGGCTATGGAGAGTCCCTAACTAACTAAGGGAAACATTCTCGGCTATGGAGAGTCCGTAACTGACTAAGGAAAACATTCTCGGCTATGGAGAGTCCCTAACTGACTAAGGGAAAGATTCTTGACTATGGAGAGTCATTGTTTGACCAAGGGAAACATTCTCTACTATGTAGAGTCATTGGCTAACTAAAACATGAGGAGTACTTATCTGACATTATTCATTTGGTCTATGCTACTACAGCTAAACAAAAACATGATCATTTACTGATTTCATCATACGAAATTTATTTAGAAAGGATTAAGGCTACTTTCTACTAACAGACAGCCCCAAAAGCCTGAAGGACTATTCTCATGCTTTATCATCATAATTCATATCGTCAAGGTACCAAATCATCATTTAATCCACACATTTTACATTCACGAACATCCATAGATTTAGATCATACTTTACATACCTCCACAACATTCAATTATCGAGTTCATAATGTACGACATTTAATATAGAGTCATATAGGATCCATAGGTCCAATTCACACTTTAACATATATACATTGATTCATACATTCTAGATTTTACGGAAAGCCCATGTAATTAACTCATACCTTAAACATGTACAACGAGATCATGATAAAAGCATATATTTATTTCATGGAACCCACTCTGAAATTTACTATAATTCTTGTAGAAGATTCGATAATTGTGCCATTATAATAGGTTCACCTCATACCCAAATCATTTACATCAAAAACATAATGAAAACACATGCATACTTCCCATTGATCAAGCCTGTAAGTTCTAATCTCATCTCAACGTAACTATCAAATATATATTCTCGTCTCTAAGGGAATTCTTATGATCTTCACATATTTTAGACATGGATACAAGTTCTTGATATAATCGAGTGAACAATAACAAAACCCCAATCAAAGTTTTAAGCAATCTCATGAAGGAAATCCTATAATCATGCATTTTCACCATTAAGAACATAATTCAAGATATTATAACAATACCATAAGAATATGTAACTTTTAATCCTAAGGGATCTTAGAATTCATAGAAGACATAGAAGAAATCATCCATAAATCAAAACCCTAGGTCATACTTTTCTAGAATAATGGAATCGGGTTTTCAAATAAACGTTTGAGGTACAAGGATGGAAGAATATCCTTGTTGACAAGACCCACATACCTGATTAAGAGAATCCCACATGAACTTGCACCTTGAAGCCTTGAGGAACCCTTGTTGAATCCTTAAATATTGAGAGGGGAAGGAAGAAAAGTTGAGGGAATGGCAGGTTAGGCTAGAAAACCCCTAAAAACATCCCTTAAAAATCCCAAAACGACACCATTTCAAAAATTGGAAGCATGAGAATTAACCAAAATACCCCCGCAAAAAACTTAAAACTCTGCTGGATCTGCGACCACAACCCTCACAACGAGTCGTTGGTCCTCACCATGACTCATGGTGACCATCCATTGCTTCTGGGACTACTTCACAGTTTTGGCTTCCTCAACAAATGACCAACAGGACGAGTCGTTACTTCATCCAATGACTCTTCACCACCTTTTGTTGACTCCACTAGTTCCTCAACCTGCAATCCATCCAACGACCAACATGATGAGTCGTTACTTGACCCAACGACTTTTTAGTACTTCCATCGTCACCACTAGACCAACCCTTGATTCCATTCCAATGATCAACCCCACAGGTCATTGTTAGCTCAAACTGTCTGTTGTAATCATCCATCATCACTGACTCAGAACCCTGAACTCCAACCAATGACTCCTTATGATGACCCATTATGACAACCAACGAGTCGTCACCCGACTCATTCCCTCTGAGAAGTCCAATATGAATGCTTACAACGATTACATCCAACGATCATTGTTTCACTGAACAATTTTTCCTTCCTCTCGTGGCATCAAAACACTTGGCACCAGATCCTGCATCGCTTCAAACGACTGCCTCTAATGACTAGTTAGACGAGTTGTTCAGAGGCATAGTTGCAGATTTTTTTGCTGGGCACACTTCCAATCATGGTTTTAAATCTTGAAAACTTTTGGGGTCTTACAATATCTCCCCCTTGTGAACATTCATCCTCGAATGTTGGCTAAACATATGGAAAGGATAGAAACGAAACTGAAATCCCAAAACTGATTAATTAAAGCTGAAAACTAATGGAGTATCTGACTCCAGCTAATCTTACATATCTGAACTAAACACCTAAATCATACATTCTTGCTAGGGAATACGAGGGACATAAAGTCACGAAACTAACATGGAACTAGATGGAAAACTGAGAAGGATTCTTTCCCTCCAACCGACACTGACCTGATTCGGACTGAGCCTTCGTTCTCAAATCGCTTTCTGTTACGGGGTTAGAATTCATGATATCTAGTCTAATAGAAAGTAAAGGACTCACAGGCACAAATCATCCATGACATCTATAATTAGGCACATACATGAGTTAACCTCATTCTACTTACATGCTAAAACAACTTCTAAAGACTGAGTTCGAGCTGATCATACTGGAAGAAATGAGTTAACACACATAGAGGACACAAAATATGAGGATGAACCTTAAGGATGTGTAGACCAAGAATAGCATCACTGTATGAGGCAGTTATCTAGAAATCCTAGAATCTACACTTAGGGATGGGTATAACTTAGCTTCAACTAAAATATGAGAGAAGTTATCTGAACCTGAAGGGGTTGACATACCGCAACTGCTAGGGCTGAAACTCCCCTATAAGCATTCATAAGATCCGACTTTTCACACATAGATACCATCTCCCCTTAGCTTAAAGCCGTCAATCTAAGGCTTCTGAATATTTCTTAAGGTCAGGGATAAATCAATAATTCCTAGCTTCTCTTTCACCCCTAACCTTAACTACAAGACTTACACTCACAACTATTCACGTCACACATCGATAATCTCTTCTCAGAACCATCACTGATCTTTTTATTCATTACTGGAGTTCTGGGCTAGCAACATGAAAATTGTAATGAAAAATTCACAACATACCTGTGGCCACTACTCGCGACTTACCCGTAACCTGGTGTGCTGCTATGGCATAAGAGCGGTTTTGATGTCGTCCGCTACCTGGGCTTGATGATGCACCCTGTTGAAATGGATGGGCGATTGAAGCTACTGAAGGAGTGGCCGAGGATCTACTCTCGCCTTTCTTAGCTGCTGTGCAATCTCACCAAAAACAAACATCCGAACCGGCTATGCATTCTCCCAAACGGTGCTTCCCACAGCTGGTACACCACGCATACGTAATCTCCCTTACCCTAGATTTTTATGGAGCATTCACTATCGAAAATTCTAGGGCTGACGATTTCTACTGGGAATGTGAGCGGTGTCTACCACTCGTCCTCTGCGGGGAGAACTCTGCATCTCCTATCCTGGCCCTCTTGGCCTCTCTCTCTTTTCCTTTCATTTGTTACGCTTCCATTTGTTGAGAGAATATCACCAAACATGGAAAGTCTATATCCTTGTGCAACATAGCGGTCCTGCATTCTTTGATCAAGGAGTCTGAAAATCTGTTCAGAAACCTGCTCACCTGGGCCCTCTAGTAAGCTACCATCTCTAGTGCAAACTTGGATAAACGGGTAAACTGCAACGCATACTCCTAGATAGTTATGCCATTTTGTCTTAAATTGATGAACTCTACAACCTTTGCCTCCCTAAACTCTCTAGGGAAAAACCTGTCCACGAACGCAGTAATAAACTCATCCCAACTTACGAGTGCTGCTCCAACTCCACGAATGTCTCTCCACTGAAAAAACCATATATAAGTGACTCCTTTCAGCTGGTAGGAGGCTAAGTCTGCGCTCTCAGTTCCCGTCACCCCCATGACCTGGGTGATCTTCTGGATCTCTTCCAAGAACTCATACGGGTCCTCGTCTACCTTTCACCCCAAGAATTTGGGTGGGTTCATTTTAGGGAAATATCTTACCCTTGCCGCAGCTACATTCCCATTCTGGGGAACTCGAGCCATCACTTGCTGATTAATCTGGGATGTCATGGCTTACGCCAATATGTTAAGGGTTGCTCGAAACTCGGCATGAGTAACAAGGTTGTCCATCGGGTTTGCTGGGGCTGGTGGTGCCTACTGGTGGCCAATACCATTTCTTATTCCTTTCACTCTCTGGGAGGCATTATCTGCAAGAACATATAGCATGAGTAAAGGAAGGAACTTTTAGAGTTTCATACTCTAGACACGACAAGAATCATGAAGAGAAGGGAACATTCCTAAAACATCTCGTATCCTCTTCGTCATAAATGTGGAGTGCTTCACACCTATGAAGAAGACTCTACATAAGTTTGCTTTCATACACCGTAGGACACTCTAAACCTTTGCTCTGATACCAAGTTTGTCACGACCCCCGTTCACATTCTAGCCGTAACATGGGACAAGAAACCCCGAAAGGCTCCAATTCGACCCATGGAATAATCATAGCATAACACTTAACAAAATAAATAGCTAACAAAAACATAACTGAGCAGAAGCTGACTGTAAGGACTCAAATTTATAACTCAAAGACAAAATCTAACAAAACTTTGATACATAGAATAAATCTGATATACATGTCTAAAAGCCTCTACTAAACTGATGAGTTTCTGGGACAGGTCACAAGCTAACTCCTAAAGTCTGAAAACGGAAATATAACTGAGATACGAACAAAGACCTCATCCTCGGGAGATAAGGACTCACCACAATACGCTAAGACGGAAGAAAGAGCATGTCTACTCGCGGGGCTGAGTCTAGATACCAGAATCAATATCATGAAATAATATAGAATATAAACTATGCGGTCAGTACTTGGAATGTACTTAGCATGTGGGGAAACGTGAAAAAACTAGACATAAAAGTATACCAGAAGGGAATAAACTGAGTACATCGATATATAACTATTAGAATGCCATAACCTTCTTCTGAGTCACATACACATATCAACATGAAACTTATATTTGGGACTTATATCCTAAGCATCATCAAACACATGTATAGGAATTAGGTACTGAACATATAATGAGAGATGAAATTGAAACTAATATCATACACTGCTCTGGATGTCTACTAATAACTGGGATTTGCATTATACTATATCTGTTTTAAATGAAACTCTGAACTATCAAAATGGAGCAAAAATGATAACATGAACTAAGGGAATCATTCTCTGATATGGAGAGTCTCAACTGAACTAAGGGAAACGTTCTCAGCTATACAGTGTCCAAGTGATCCAAGGGAAAAATTCTTGGCTATGGAGAGTCCTTGACTTACAAAGGGAAACATTCTCAGCTATGTAGAGTCCCTGATAGACTAAGTAAAATATTCTCGGCTATGGAGAGTCCCTAACTGACTAAGGAAAACATTCTCGGCTATGAAGAGTCCCTGACTGAATAAGAGAAACATTCTCGGCTATGTTGAGTCCCTATCTGACCAAGGGAAACATTCTCAGCTTTGGAGAGTCCCTGGCTTACTAGAACATTAGGAGTACTGATCTGATATTATTCATCTAGTTTATGCTTCTATAGCTATTCAGAAACATGAGCATTTACTGATTTCATCATATGACATTCATTTAGAAAGGATTAAGGCTACTTTCTACAAATAACAAGCTCAAAAATCCTGAAGGACCATTCTCACGCTTTATCATCATAATTCATATTGCCAAGGTACAAAATCATCATTTAATCCACACATTTTACATTCACGAGCATCCACATATTTTTATCATACTTTACATACCTCCACAACAATTAATTTCCATGTTCATAACAAACGGAGTTTAACATAGAGTCATGTAGGATCCATTAGTCCAATTCACACTTTAACATATTTAAATTGATTCATACATTGTAGATTTTACGGAAAGCCCAAATAATTAACTCATACCTTAAACATGTACAATGAGATCATGGAAAAAGCATATATTTATTTCATGGAACCCATTCCGAGATTTACTACAATTCGTGAAGAAGATTCGATAATTATTTCGTTACCATAGGTTCACCTTATACCCAAAGCGTTTACATCAAAAACATAATGAAAACACATACATACTTCCCATTGATCAAGCCCGTAATTTCTCATCTCATCTCAGCATATGTATGAAACATATATTCTAGTCTCTAAGGAAATTCTTACGATCTTCACATATTTTAGACATGGATACATATTCTTGATATAATCGGGTGAACAATAACAAAACCCCGATCATAGTTTTAAGCTAACTCATGAAGGAAATCCTATAATAATGCATTTCACAATTAAGCACATAATTCAAGATATTAGAATAATCCCATAAGTATAATTATCTTTTAATCCTAATGAGTCTTAAAATTCATAGAAGACATAGAAGAGATCATCCATAGATTTAAATCTTAAGTCATGATTTTCTAGAATAATGGAATCGTGTTTTTAAATAAACATTTGGGGCACAAGGTTGGAAGGATATTCATGTTGAAAAATCCCACATACCTGATTAAGAGAATTTCACTTGAACTTACACCTTGAAGCCTTGAGGAACCTTTGTTGAATCCTTAAATCTTGAGAGGGGAAGGAAGAAGAGTAGAGGGAATGAGAGGTTATGCCAGAAAACCCCTAAAAACGTCCCTTAAAAATCCTAAAATGACGCCATTTCTAAACTGGAAGCGTAGAACTTTACAAATATATCCTTGGGAAAAACTTAAAAATATGCCCGATTTGTGACCACGACATTCACCATGAGTCGTTACTATGACTCATGGTGACCATTCGTTGCTTCCGGGTCTACTTCACAATTTTGGCTTCCTTAACCAATGACAAACATGACGAGTTGTTACTTCATCCAATGACTCATCACCACCTCTCGTTGACTCCACTGGTTCCTCAACCTGCAATCCACACAACGACCGACATGATGAGTCGTTACTTGACCCAATGACTCGTCAGTCCTTCCGTCCTCACCATTGGACAAACCCTTGAGTCCTTTCCATTGATCGACCCCATAGGTCATTTTTATCTTAAACGGTCTATTGTAATCATCCGTCATCACCGACCCGAAACCCTGAACTCCAACCAACGACTCCTCATGAAGTCCTATTACGACAACTAATTAGTCGTCACCTGACTCATTCCCTCCGAGAAGTCCAATCTGAATGCTTAAAAAGATTACATCCAATGGTTATTGTTTCACACAATGATTCATCCTTCCTCTCGTGGCATCAAAACACTTGGCACCAAATCCTGAATCCCTTCCAATGACTGCCTCTAACGAATCGTTGGAAGAGTAGTAACGCACTGTTGTAGATTTTTCTACTGAGCACACTTCAAATCCTGGTTTTAAATCTTGGAAAATTTTAGAGTGTTACAATATCTACACCTTGGGAACATTCGTCCTCGAATATTTTCTAAAAATACTGAAAGGATATGAACGGTACTGAAATCCCAAATCGGATCAATTACAGCTGAAACTAATGGAGTATCTAACTCCGGCTGATCTTACATATCTGAACCGAACACCTTAATCATACATGCATGCTAGGGCATAAGAGGGACTGAAATACATGAAACTAACATGGAACTAGATGGAACACCGATAAGGATTCTTTCCCTCCAACCAGCATTGAGCTGATTCGGACTGAGCCTTCATTCTCAAATCGCTTTTTGATACGGGGTTAGAATTCATGATATCTGGTCTAACATAAAGTAAAGGACTCATGGGCACAAAACATCCATGACGTCTATAACTGGGCACATAGATGAGTTAACCTCATTCTACTTAGCTGCTAAAACAACTTCTAAAGATTGAGTTCGAGCTTATCATACTGGAAGAAATGAGTTGACACACATAGCGGATACAAAATATGAGGATGAACCTTAAGAATTTGTAGAAAAAGATTGACATCGTTGTCTGAGGTGGTTAACTACAAAACCTATGAATCTGCACTTAGGGATGGGTATAACTTAGCTTCAACTAAAATATGAGAGAAGTAATCTAAACATGAAGGGGTTGACATACCGCAACTTCTAGGGCTGAAACTCCCCTATACGGGGTTAGAATTCATGATATCTAGTCTAACTGAAAGTAAAGGACTCATGGGCACAAATCATCCATGGCGTCTATATCTGTCCATATACATGAGTTAACCTCATTCTATTGAGCTCATAAAACAACTTCCGAAGACTGAATTCGAGCTAATCATACTGGAAGACATGAGTTGACTCACATAAAGGATACATAACATGAGGATGAATCTTAAGGATTTGTAGAGCAAGATTGGCATCACTTACTAAGGTGGTTATCTAGAAATCCAGGGAATCTGAACTTAGGCATGGGTATAACTTGGCTTAAACTAAAAATAAGCGAAGTTATCTGAATCGAAGGGATTTACATACCGCAATTGTTAGGGCTGAAACTCCCCTATAAACATTCTCAAGATCCGACTTGTCGCACATACTTACCATCTGCCCCTTAGCTTAAAGTCGAATTCTAAGGCTCCTGAATCTTTCTTAAGGTCAAGGACAAATCACTAACTCCTAGATTCTCTTTCACCCCTAACCTTTAATGCAAGCCTTACACTCACAACTATTCATGTCACATATCAACAACATCTTCTGAAAACCATCGCAAAGCTTATTATTCAATTCTGGGGTTCTGGGCTAGCAATATGCAAAGTGTAACGCAAAATTAAAAACATACTTGTGGCCACTACTAGCAACTTGCCCTTATCCTAGTGTGTTGCTATGGCATAGGACAAATTTTAGCGTCGTCCACCATCCGGGCTAGATGGTGCACCCTGCTGAAATGGATGGGTTATCAGAGCTACTAAAGAGGTGGTCGAGGATCTACTCTCGCCTTGCTTAGAAACTACACAATCTCGGTGCTTATGGCCCAACATGCCGCACAAAAAACAAACATCCAAGCTGGCCATGCATTCTCCCAAATGGTGCTTCCTATAGCTGGTACACCACGCCTACGTAATCTCCCTTACCCTAGATTTGTACGGAGCACTCACTATCGAAAATGTTAGGGCTGACGATTTCTACTGGGAATGTGAGCGGTCTCCACCACTCATCCTCTGCGGGGAGAACTCTGCATCTCCTATCCTGGCCCTCTTGGCCTCTCTCTCTTTTCCCTTCATTTGTTACGCTTCCATTTATTGTGAGAATATCACCAAACATGGAAAGTCTATATCCTTGTGCAACATAACGGTCCTGCATTCTTTGATCGAGAGGTCTGACACTCTATTCAGAAACCTGCTCACCTAGGCCCTCTAGTCAGCTACCATCTCTAGTGCAAACTTGGATAAACGGGTAAACTCAATCGCATACTCCTAGACAGTTATGCCATTTTGTCTTAACTTGATGAACTCTACCACCTTTGCCTCCCTCAACTCTCTAGGAAAAAACCTGTCCAAGAACGCAGTAATAAACTCATCCCAACTTACAAGTGCTGCTCGAACTCAACGAATTTATCTCCACTGGAAAAACCATATATAAGTTACTCATTTCAGCTGGTAGGAGGCTAAGTCTGCGCTCTCAGTTCCCGTCACCCCCATGACCTGGGTTATCTTCTGGATCTTTTCCAAGAACTCATATGGGTCGTCGTCTATCTTTCACCCCAAGAATTCAGGTGGGTTCATTTTGGGGAAACCTCTTACCCTTTCCGCTGCTACATTCCCATTGTAGGGAACACGAGCCATCACTTGTTGATTAATATGGGCTATCATGGCCTGCACCAATATGGTAAGGGTTGCCCGAAGCTCGGCATGAGTAACAAGGTTGTCCATCGGGTTCGCCGGGGCTGGTGGTGCCTGCTGGTGGCCATTTCCATCTCTTATTCCATTCACTCTTCTAGGAGGCATTATGTGCGAGCACATATAGCACGAGTCAAGGAAGGAACTTTTAGAGTTTCATACGCTAGACACGATAAGAATCATGAAGAGAAGGGAACATTCCTAAAACATCTCGTAGCTTCTTCGTCATTAATGTGGAGCGCTTCACACGTATGAAGAAGACTCTACCTAATTTGGCTTTCATACACCCTAGGACACTCTAAACCTTTGCTCTAATACCAAGTTTGTCATGACCCCCGTTCATATTCTAGCCGTAACATGGGACAAGAAACCCCGAAAGGCTCCAAGTCGATCCATGGCCTAATCATAGCATAACACTTAACAAAATAAATAGCTAACAAAAACATAACTGAGCAGAAGATGACTCTAAGGAGTCAAATTTATAACTCCAAGACGTAATCTAAAAAAACTTTGATACATAGATGAAATCTAATTTACATGTCCAAAAGCCTCTACTATATTGATGAGTTTCTGGGACAGGTCCTCAGCTAACTCCTAAAGTCTGAAAACGGAAATATAACTGACATACAAACATAGACCTCATCCTCGAGAGATAAGGACTCACCACAACACGCTGAGATGGAAGAAAGAGCATGTCTACCATCGGGGCTGAGTCTAGATACCAGAATCAATATCATGAAATAATATAGAATATAAAGTGTGCGATCATAACATGGAATGTACTGAGCATGTGGGGAAATGTGAAAAAACTAAACATAAAAGTATACAAGAAGGGAATAAACTGATTACATCGATATATAACTGATTTAGAATGCAACAACCTTCTTCTGAGTCACATACACATATCAACATGAAACTTATATTTGGGACTTATATCCTAAGCATAATCAAACTCATGTATAGGAATCAGGTACTGAACATATAATGAGAGCTGAAACTGAAACTAATATCATACACTGTTCTGGATGTCTACTAATAACTCAGATTTGCATTATACTATATCTGTTTTAAACGGAAGTCTGAACTATCAAAATGGAGCAAAAATGATAACATGAACTAAGGGAATCATTCTATGATATGGAGAGTCTCAACTGAACTAAGGGAAACGTTCTCAGCTATAGAGAGTCCCAACTGATCCAAGGGAAAATTTCTTGGCCATGGGGAGTCCTTAACTGACTAAGGGAAACATTCTCAGCTACGGCGAGTCCCTGACGTACTAAGGAAAATATTCTCGGCTATGAAGAGTCCCTAACTGACTAAGGTAAACATTCTCGGCTATGAAGAGTCCCTGACTGAATAAGGGAAACATTCTCGGCTATGTTGAGTCCCTGTCTGACCAGGGGGAACATTCTCGTCTTTGGAGAGTCCCTGGCTGACTAAAACATTAGGAGTACTGATTTGATATTATTCATCTGGTTTATGTTTCTGTAGCTATTCAGAAACATGAGCATTTATTGATTTAATCATATGACATTCATTTAGAAGGGATTAAGGCTACTTTCTACAAATAACAAGCGCCAAAAGCCCAAAGGATCATTCTAATGCTTTATCATCATAATTCATATTGCCAAGGTACCAAATCATCATTTAATCCACACATTTTACATTCTCGAGCATCCACATTTTTTTATCATACTTTACATACCTCCACATCATTCAATTTCCATGTTCATAACATACGGAGTTGAACATAGAGTCATGTAGGATCCATTAGACCAATCCACACTTTAACATATTTAAAATGATTCATACATTGTAGATTTTACGGAAAGCCCATATAATTAACTCATACCTTAAACATGTACAATGAGATCATGGAAAAAGCATATGTTTATTTCATGGAACCCATTCCGAGATTTACTACAATTCGTGAAGAAGATTCGATAAATATTTCGTTATCATAGGTTCACCTTATACCCAAAGCATTTACATCGAAAACATAATGAAAACACATACATACTTCCCATTGATCAAGCCTGTAATTTCTAATCTCATCTAAGCATATGTATCAAACATATATTCTAGTCTCTAAGGAAATTCTTACAATCTTCACATATTTTAGACATGGATACATATTCTTGATATAATCGGGTGAACAATAACAAAACCCCAATCATAGTTTTAAGCTAAGTCATGAAGAAAATCCTATAATAATGCATTTCACAATTAAGCACATAATTCAAGATATTAGAATAATCTCGTAAGTATAATTATCTTTTAATCCTAATGGGTCTTAAAATTCATAGAAGACATAGGAAAGATCATCCATAAATTGAAATCCTAGGTCATGTTTTTCTAGAATAATGGAGTCGTGTTTTTAAATAAACATTTGGGCACAAGGATGGAAGGATATCCATGTTGAAAAAACCCACAAACCTGATTAAGAGAATCCCACTTGAACTTGCACCTTGAAGCCTTGAGGAACCCTTGTTGAATCCTTAAATCTTGAGAGGGGAAGCAAGAAGAGTTGAGGGAATGAGAGGTTAGGCCATAAAACTCCTAAAAACGTCCCTTAGAAATCCAAAAATGACGCCATTTCAAAACTGGAAGCGTAGGACTTTACAAAAATATCCTTGGGAAAAACTTAAAAATATGCCCGATTTGTGACCACGACATTCACCATGAGTCGTTACTATGACTCATGGTGACCATTCGTTGCTTCCGGGTCTACTTCACAATTTTGGCTTCCTCAACCAATGACAAACATGACGAGTTGTTACTTCATCCAACGACTCATCACCATCTCTCGTTGACTCCACTGGTTCCTCAACTTGCAATCCATCCAACGACCGACATGATGAGTCGTTACTTGACCCAATGACTCGTCATTCCTTCCGTCCTCACCACTGGACAAACCCTTGAGTCCTTTCCATTGATCAACCCCATAGGTCATTTTTATCTTAAACGGTCTATTGTAATCATCCGTCATTACCGACCCGAAACCCTGAACTCCAACCAACGACTCCTCATGAAGTCCTATTACGGAAACTAATGAGTCGTCACCTGACTCATTCCCTCCGAGAAGTCCAATCTGAACGCTTACAACGATTACATCCAACGGTTCATTTTTTCACACAATGATTCATCCTTCCTCTCATGGCATCAAAACACTTGGCACCAAATCTCGAATCACTTCCAATGACTGCCTCTAACGACTCGTTGGACGAGTAGTAACGCACTGTTGCAGATTTTTCTACTGAGAACACTTCAAATCTTGGTTTTATATCTTGGAAAATTTTTGAGCGTTACAATATCTACACCTTGGGAACATTCTCCCTCGAATATTGTCTAAAAATACTGAAAGGATAGGAACGGTACTGAAATCCCAAAACTGATCAATTACAGCTGAAAACTAATGGAGTATCTAACTCCGGCTGATCTTACATATCTGAACCGAACACCTTAATCATACATGCATGCTAGGGAATAAGAGGGACTGAAAAACATGGAACTAACATGGAACTAGATGGAACACCGAGAAGGATTCTTTCCCTCCAACCAGCATTGAGTTGATTCGGACTGAGCCTTCGTTCTCAAATCGCTTTTTGATACGGGGTTAGAATTCATGATATCTGGTCTAACAGAAAGTAAAGGACTCATGGGCACAAAACATCCATGATGTCTATAATTGGGCACATAGATCAGTTAACCTCATTCTACTTAGCTGCTAAAACAACTTCTAAAGACTGAGTTCGAGCTGATCATACTGGAAGAAATGAGTTGACGCACATAGCGGATACAAAACATGAGGATGAACCTTAAGGATTTGTAGAGAAAGATTGACATCGCTGTCTGAGGCGGTTATCTACAAAACCTATGAATCTGCACTTAGGGATGGGTATAACATAGCTTCAACTAAAATATGAGAGAAGTAATCTGAACTTGAAGGGGTTGAGATACCGCAATTGCTAGGGCTGAAACTCCCCTATACGGGGTTAGAATTCATGATATCTGGTCTAACTAAAAGTAAAGGACTCATGGGCACAAATCATCCATGGCGTCTATAATTGTCCATATACATGAGTTAACCTCATTCTACTGAGCTCATAAAATAACTTCAGAAGACTGAGTTCGAGCTAATCATACTGGAAGACATGAGTTGACTCACATAACGGATACATAACATGAGGATGAATCTTAAGGATTTGTAGAGCAAGATTTGCATCGCTGTCTAAGGTGGTTATCTATATATCCTGGGAATCTGAATGTAGGCATGGGTATAACTTGGCTTCAACTAAAAATAAGAGAAGTTATCTGAACCAAAGGGATTGACATACCGCAATTGTTAGGGATGAAACTCCCCTATAAACACTCTCAAGATTGGACTTGTCACACATACTTACCATCTCCCCCTTAGCTTAAAGCCGAATTCTAAGGCTCCTGAATCTTTCTTAAGGTCAAGGACAAATCACTAACTTCTACATTCTTTTTCACCCCTAACCTCTACTGCAAGCCTTACACTCACAACTATTCACGTCACATATCAATAATATCTTCTGAGAACAATCGCAAAGCTTCTTATTCAATTTTGGGGTTCTGGGTCTAGCAATATGCAAAGTGTAACGAAAAATTCACAACATACTTGTGGCCACTACTAGCAACTTGCCCTTATCCTATTGTGCTGCTATGGCACAGGATAAATTTTGGCGTCGTCCACCACCCGGGCGAGATGGTGCACCCTGCTGAAATGGATGGGATATCGGAGCTATTAAAGAGGTGGCCGAGGATCTACTCTCGCCTTTCTTAGCCACTACACAATCTCAGTGCTTATGGCCCAACTTGCCTCACCAAAAACAAACATCCGAGCCGGCCATGCATTCTCTCAAATGGTGCTTCCCATTGCTGGTACACAACGGATACATAATCTCCCGTACCCTAGGTTTTTACGGAGCACTAACTATCAAAAGTGTTGGGGCTGATGATATCTATTGGGAATTTGAGCGGTGTCCACCACTAGTCCTCCGCAGTGAGAACTCTAAATCTCCTATCCTTTTCCTCTTGGCCTCTATCTCTTTTTCCTTCACCTGTTCCGCTTCCATTTGTTGAGAAAATATCACCAAATGTAGAAAGTCTATATCCTTGTGCAACATAACGATCCTACATTCTTTGATCAAGGAGTCTGACACTCTATTAACGAACCTGCTCACCCAGGTCCTCTAGTCAATTACTATCTCTAGTGCATGCTTGGATAACCGGGTAAACTCCTACGCGTATGTCACGACCCAAACGTACACTCAGATTATAGACACAGGACCAGGAGCCCCGAGAGACCCCAAGTCGACCCATGGCATGAGCATACATCTAATTCAATCACATGAGCATAAGACTTAACATAAAGAACGTAACCATAACATAGCATAAGGGGAAAGACGTACTAGACTTATACAATACCACAGAATACATCTTGTTGTATGATAAGCCTCTAAACATGAAAGGCGGATTGATGGGACAATTCCCCAACTAATCCAACATCCAGAAACTGAAGAAATTACATAGAGTGTGAACATGTAGCCCTCGGAACATGAGGACTCACCAAATTTGTAGAGAGAAAGTCTGAATCTAGCTACGGGTGAGGATGAGCCTGAGAACTAGGACCTGTATCATGAAACGATACAACATAGAAAGTATGCGGTCAGTAGGTGGAATGTACTGAGTATGAAAGGTAAGTAAAACAAACATTTAAAACATATATGAAATTCATTAATGATGTTATGAGTAGGACATCATGCTCGTATCGTAAATGATAATAACATAGGGGGGACTGAGTTTCCCCTTCTTCCCAAACCGCATGACTCCCTTAATGGGAAATACCTTTAGAAATACCCAGTCGTCCACCTCAAACTCCAAGTCTCTTTTCCTCACCTCGGCATATGATTTTTGACGACTCTGAGCGGTTTTCAATCGGTTCCTTAACAACTGAACCTTCACCATCTCCTCATAAACCGAATCTATCCCTATCATAGCTGACTCACCAACCTCAAACGATCCAATGGGAGATCTACACCTCCGCCAATAGAGGGCCTCGAACAATTCCATTTGGATACTAGAGTGATAACTGTTATTATAGGCCAACTCGATCAAGGCCAAATGATCATCCCAACTACCTTTAAAATCCATAACACATGCCTTCAACATGTCCTCAAGAGTCTGGATTGTTGGTTCCGCTTGGCCATCCTTTGTCGGATGAAATGTTGTTGAGCTTAATTTGAGTCCCAAGCCCTTTTTGAAAAGACCGCCAGAAGTGGGAGGTAAACGGAGTACCTCGGTCTGAAATAATAGACAAGGGCACTCCATGAAGCCGAACCAACTCCCGAATCTACAACTTTGCATAATCATCCGCTGAATCCGTGGTGTTGACCGATAGAAAGTGTGTAGTCTTGGTTAACCTGTTTACCACCACCCAAATGGAATCATAGTGTCGGCGAGTACAGGGTAATCCTATAATGAAATCCATATTAATCTCTTCCCACTTCCAAGTGGAGATGCTAATATCCTGAAGTACGCCTCCCAATATTTAATGCTCGACCTTCACTTTCTGATAGTTAGGACATTTTGCTATGAACTTTGCGATATCCTTCTTCATACTATCCCACCAATAGATTTCCCGCAAGTCCCGGTACATCTTCGTGGATCCCAGATGATAGAATATCTGGTACCATGTGCCTCATGTAATATCCAAACTCTCAAATTATCAATGACCGGAACACATAGTAGACCTTGGTATCTTAACACACCATCTCCCCCTTAGGAAAATACCTCCATCTTTTGACTCCGCACTGCTTCCTTCAGATTCCTCAAAACCGGATCTTCATCTTGCTTAGATTTTACATCAACCACCAAGGACGATTCTTACCCTTTCTGCACAACGCCGCCGCCATCGGTCGAGTCGACCAATCTAACTCCCAATCTTACAAGCCGGTGGACATCCTTCACCAACACCTTCTTTTCCTCCTCCACGTGGGACACACTATCCATAGAGAGTCTACTAAGTGCATCCACCACAACATTAGCCTTGCCTGAGTTGTAAAGAACACTCATATCGTAGTCCTTTAATAACTCTAACCACCTCCTTTGCTGAAGATTGAGATCCTTCTGCATGAACACATATTGAAAGCTCTTGTGATTCATGAATACATCCATATGGACCCCATACAAGTACTTTCTCCATATCTTCAATGCAAACACCACCGCGGCCAACTCAAGATCATGGGTCGGGTCATTCTTTTCGTGGACTTTCAGCTATTGAGAGGCATATGCTATTACTTTCCCATTCTGCATCAACACACACCCCAGTATGACTCTCGAAGAATCACAATATACAACAAATCCATCCGTACCCTTGGGTAAAGACAACACTGGTGCTGAAGTGAGTGGGGTCTTCAATTCCTGGAAGCTTTCCTCACAAGCCTATGACCATTGGAACTTTACCTTATTCTGAGTCAACTTGGTCAAAGGTGCCGCAATAGATGTGAAACCCTCAACAAATCTCTAGTAAACTGTTAGGCCCAAGAAACTCTGAATTTTTGAAGGATTCACCGGTCTGGGCCAATTATTCACTGCTTCAATTTTATGGGAATCTACCTTTATGCCCTCACTTGAAACCACATGGCCTAGAAATGCCACCGAGTCCAACCAAAACTCACATTTTCTAAACTTTGCATATAGTTGAAAATCCTTGAGCATCTGAAGCACTACTCTCAAATGAGCGGCATGCTCCTCCTCGTTTCGGGAGTATATAAGGATGTCATCAATGAACACAATCATAAACATGTCCAACTATTGCTTGAAAACCCAGTTCATCAGGTCCATAAAAGCTGTAGGAGCATTGGTTAGTCTAAATGACATAACTACAAACTTATAATGGCCATATCGGGTTCTAAAGGTTGTCTCTGGGAGATCATACTCCCGAATACTGAGATGATGGTATTCGGACCTGAGATCTATCTTTGAGAAACACTTGGAACCCTGGAGCTGGTCAAATAAATCATCAATCCTGGGCAAGGGGTACCTATTCTTGACAGTGACCTTATTCAGTTGTCGATAATGAATACACATTCGAAGGGATCCATCCTTCTTTCGAACAAAGTGAACCGGTGCACCCCATGGAGACTTTCTCGGTCTAATGAAATCCTTATCTAACAAGTCCTTAAACTATTTTTTAACTCTTTTAGCTTGTCTAGAGCCATACTATAAGGAGGAATAAAGATAGGTTGCGTATCGGGCAATAGATCGATACTGAAATTGATTTCCCTCTCTAGAGGAACACCTGGAAAATCATCGGGGAAAACTTATGGATACTCACACACCACTGGAACTGAATGAATAGTCGGGGTCTCGGACTCTACATCATTAGCCCTAACTAGGTGGTACAGGCAACCCTTAGAGATCATTTTTCGGGCCTTAAAGTATAATATAATCGGCCGGCTGGTACGGCCGAACTACCCTTCCACTCCAAAACTGAATCACCTGGAAACATAAATTCCACCACACGGGTCCTAAAATCAATCAAAGAGTAACATGAAAACAACCAATCCATATCAAAAATGATGTCAAAGTCAGTCATGGCCAATTCTACTAAGTCCGCGGAGGTAACCTTATGCAACACCGTAATGGGGCAACCCCTATACACCTGTCTAGCTACCACTGATTCACCGACTTGAGTAGATACAGAGAACGGTTCTAAAAAAATTTTAGAACTAACTCCAAAACTACTAGTAATATAAGGGGTCACAAAATACAAAGTATCTCCTGGAAATAACAAAGCACAAGCATCAGTATGGAAGACTTGCAACATACCTGTGACCACATCTGGTGAAGCCTCCTGCTCCTGGCAAGGCACTAGGGCATAAAACCTGTTTTGGCGCTAACCACCCGTTGAACTATTGGAGGAACCTTGCTGAGGGGGTCGTGCTGCTGGAGTGGTATAACTAGCTTCAGGGCAATCCCTGATCCTGTGTCCATGTTTTACACACCCAAAACAAGCATCCGCGCCGACCAGACACCTCCCGAGATGATTCTTGCCGCAATTCGCACAAGCTGGAAAAGTGTGCTCCACCTGCATGCTACCATAATCCCTCAAGCCTGTAGCCCTGATCCTCTGGTCTCCCCTGAACCTAGATGGCGTACTGGCCGATGATGGAGCTGGAGCAATTGACCTATGCTGGGTCTACTGACGTGGTCCACCTCCAGACCTGGCTGAGAAACCCCGTAGATGCCGGTACTGGCCCTCTTGGCCTCTCTCTGCCTCCTATAGACTGACTCCATCTGCTACGCATGCAATACAATACAGGGAAAGTCGATTTCTCGGTGAAGCATCGAAATCCAACACTCCTTGTCAAAGTAATCTGCTACTCCATGCACAAAACGGCTCACCTGAGCCCGCTAATCCACCACCAACTCCAGAGCATATTTTGATAACCGAGTAAATTCCAATGCATAGTCTTGGACAGATATGTTACCCTGCTTCAAATTCACAAACTCGGCCGCCTTGAGCACCCTCATCTCCCAAAGGAAGAATCGATCCATGAATGTGGTGTGAAACTCATCCCAACCTATCGGGGCCTGCACCGGCGCCCTGGCATCCCTCCATTTCTTAAACCATATATGTGCTACCCTCTTTAGCTGGTAGTAGGTCAAGTCAACGCATTCCCCATTATTCAGCCTCATAACTTAGGTGATCTTCAGAATCTCCCTAATAAAGTCGTGTGGATCCTTGTCCACCCTTGACCCCGTGAACTCCGGAGGGCTCATCCTCAAGAAGTCCCTCACCCTAGTTGCCACTGCATTCTCGTTCTGAGGTAAATGTGCCACTGCTTGATTCTGGACCTGGAAAAGTCATGGCCTGTGCCAGCATCTGAATCGCTGCCCTAAACTCGGCGTGGACAGCTGGCTCTGGTACATGCTCCTCAAGAACGGGTGGGGCTGGCTGATGGTCACCATCGTTGGCACCCTCATGATCATTTCCATTTCCATTTCTCCTGGCATTTACTCGACGTGGAGGCATGATTTTACAAATGCGAATAGCATGAATTAGAAGAGTAAAGGACATTCACCGCACAACATAGATCATGAAAGAAGGGAACATTTCCTAAACGTCTAGTAGCTTCTTCATCATTACTGTGGAGCGCTTCACACCCATAAAAAAGACTCTACTTAACAAGGCTTTCAGACTCCCTAGGATACGTAAAACCTATGGCTCTAATACCAAGTTTTGTCACAACCCAGACGCACACTCGGATTATAGACCCGAGAGCTGGAGCCTCGAGAGACCCCAAGTCGACCCATGGCATGAGCATACTCAATCACATGAGCGGAAGACATAACTTAAAGAACGTAATCATATAATAGCATAAGTGAAAAGCAGTACTAGACTTATACAATATGGCGAAATAGATCTTGTAGTCTGATAAACCTCTAAACATGAAAGGCGGATTAATGGGACAAATCCCCAACTAATCCAACATCCAGAAACTGAAGAAATAACATAGAGTGTGAACATGTAGCCCTAGGAACATGAGGACTCACCAAATGCGCGGAGAGCAAGTCTGAATCTAGCTACGAGTAAGGATGAGCCTAAGAACTAGGACCTCTATCATGAAATGATACAACATAGAAAGTATGCAGTCAGTAGGTGGAATGTACTAAGTATGCAAGGTAAGTAAAACGGACATTTAAAAGATATATGAATTCATAAATGATCTTAAGATAGGATTTCATGCTCGTATCATAAATCATAATAACATATCATATGGATCAAGGTTTTCAAATCATTCTTAACATAACATAATCATAATCGTAATAGAATAGGTTTACTTAACATGACTTGAGCAAACATACATAATCAGAACATTCATAAATCATGAGGAACAGTGGGAGATTCTCTTAACCGACATACTTCATATGAGCACACATGAAGCCCGACTTGTAACCCTAGTAAGGAGGGTGTTCGTACCTTCCCAAGGGTAGAACCATGAGAGTGTGATATCACCATAAAAAGGGGCTATTTAGGCTAGGGACTAACATGAAAGGGGTCCCGACATACCTACGGTGGCATGTAGTTCATGAGATTCGGGGCTTAACCTGAGCCCTGAACCTACTCGGTGTTTGATACTACTCCCAAAACATATATCTCGGTGTTTGATACTACTCCCAAAACATATATAGTGCTCATAATAATACACACATGAGTTTCATGGGCAAGTTAAATCATGATAATTGTAAACATGCTTGAACATATGTGATCTAGCCATGACACAGGCACGCAAGTCGGCAAAAACATAATTCATGATTAATAAGATTCATACATACTTGTAAATCATGCATATTGATCTTGGGCAGAATTATATACCCAAGATACTCAAAATGTTTCATTGGTGTCTTGTTTATCTATCGTTATTTGTGTATTCTCATGTGATTTGTAGTTAAAATGTGAATATTTACTAACCAACACGATTAGTGTTATTTTGCAGGTAAAATGGAATTTTGGGAAGCTAAGATACATGTTGGTAAAAAATCGGGAATGGACTAGGAAGCAAGGAGGGAAAAGGTCAAGGAAGAGCAGCAAATATGGGCTCAAGGAGGAGCCGTGTCACGCTATTGCGGGAGGCATTCTGCCTCAGGTGATTTATTTTGGCCATTTCCAAGAAGCCTCGCGTTACCTCCATGACACGGAGGCAATGCCACACGATGCAAGCCGTGGCACGTTGAAGCCTATTCCGGAAATTTTAAAAATTTCTAGTGAAGGTTCGGCAATTGCACCGTGACACGTTGGCTGTGCTCGCGATGCCGGGCACGCCATGGTTAAATGCTGAGGGACCTAATTCCAGAGAGGGTCCACGATTGCACCGTGGCACGGGAGGGAGTGCTCCGCGATACACTATGTCCCACGTTGCTTGTTATTCTGGGAAAATTCTCAATAGTATAAATAGCACACTTAGGCTTATTTAAACATTCGACTTTGGTTGAGCAAGAACGTGGGTTACAAAGTAGCTTGAGTGGACGAAAATTTATGGTTTTTCTATCTCTTTCTCTTTATCTCAATTGTTTGTATGATTTATACTCATTTGATGATGTTTAATCCAGAAATGAGTTGCTAAATTCACTTCTTGCTGAGGTTAAGAAACAATTGTAGTGGAATGCAATTGTTGATCATTTTAGTTTTCTTCTTTTCTTCAATGGTTGTTCTATCCAATTGTTGTTCTTAATGCATTAATGTTTGGCCAATGTTAATGTATATCTAAAAATCCAATTTTGATTTTGAAAAGGAAATAAATTGGAAAGTTAGAATTGGTAGGATATGATCTCTTCTTAGTTTGGTAAATTGATAATTGATTTACATTCGTAATAGAAATATATATCGAAAGTCTTATTAGTCAATTAAGGAATCGTTTTGTATGGCTAGAACATGAAATTCTTTTATCACAGAAATGTAGATTGAAGGTTCATGATTCTTAAGTTGGGTAGGAGACGAAAGTTCCAATCCATAGGCAATAATTCTTGACTAGCAACCGAAGGAAAGATTAACTCAATTGTATCGAGCAATTACTTCCTTGCATGTTCGCTTTCTTTAACCTCAAATTTTTGCTCATTACTATAGTTCAGTCGCACTTTATAATTTTGTCTTAGAATCAGCTGATTAGAAAACTCAACTCTCAAAATCTTATTTAAATTGTTTTCTACATTCTTAAAGATTTAGTTCATTAACACTTAAGTTAATTATTACCTTAGTGCCGCCCTGTGGATCGATACTTGGCTTACGAATCCATTTTAAT
Organism: Datura stramonium; assembly: GCA_018107945.1. Lineage (NCBI taxonomy): Eukaryota > Viridiplantae > Streptophyta > Magnoliopsida > Solanales > Solanaceae > Datura > Datura stramonium. The sequence continues at coordinate 69,380 of JACEIK010001997.1, forward strand.
ACTACTTGTTCGACCATGTGCACTTGCGTGTAGTTACCAAACGCCCGAACTAGCTTGGCGCCGTTGCCGGGAACTGGCAATTGGTAAAATTATTTTCTTAGTATTAGTTTACAATTTCTATATAAGTGTCGACAACTTGATCTTAGCCTGTCTTTTGCAGATATTGAATTCTGTTGAACACTGGCAAGAGAAAAGGAGCTGGTGGATTCATACTTAGAGCCGGAAAGACAATTCCATCGTCAAAGAAGAGAAGCTCTAGAGAAGAAGTCATAAATTTCTAAGACACTAACCCGGGAGCAACACTCTTAATCCACCACTTGTATGGGCAAAAGGTTAGTGCCCGAGGAAATGGCAGCTAGGCCGGTTCACGAAGTGGCAATCCCACATAACAATGTTACATCAAGTATTCGCAGACTCTGAGCTAGGAGGAGGTTTGAGCTTAAACAGAACATGGTGCAATTGCTGCACACTGCTGGGCAATTCATGTGTCTCCCTCACTTAATATCCACAACAACATCTCCAAAACTTTTGGAGATAAGTTGGACACTACATCCCCGTTGGAGTATCATCCGATTAGTTTACATTATTCCCATTTTCATTATTGAAGAAGCAAAGAGGTGGTTGAAAGCTGAACCACCTAACTCTATCACCGCTTGGGATGATCTTGCAATAAAATTTTTGATACGGTTCTTTCCATCCGAAAACAGCAAGACTTAGGAAGTCAGATTCAAAGTTTTAAACAAAGAGAGGGGGAGAACCTTTAATGTAAAGATAGGGAAAGGTTCAAATCTATGTTATGGGATTGTCCTCACCATCACCAAACTAATGATGTGTTGGTGCATACACCATAGAGGGTTTGGAACCCCACACGTAAATTTTTCTAGACTCAACAGCTGGGGACAAGCATTAGAGAAGACTTATGAGGAGTCAGATACTTTGTTAAATCAGATTTCAAGTAGGAAATCCAGAGTGGAATGCGTGACCTTCAAGAGGAGGAACAAGCAGTGACAGGAGTCTTGAAGTGGATGGGTTTACACTATCATTCCACAAAGTAGCTGCTGCAAGATCAACTCAACACCCACTTCAACATTATGAGCTTGAATAAACCTCAAGCCTACCAATGTAGTGCAGCAATTTGGTGTGAAGTATGCGGTAGTAAGAACACTACCGGTGTTGTGGTGCAAATCCGTATCTCGTGAACTTTGTTGGGAATGTATGTGAGAAATAATCACCAGCAACATGGCAATAATTACAACTCGAATTGGAGGAATCATCCAAATTTCTCTTGGGGTAGTAACGCCATCAAGGGCAGAGTTCGACCGGGTGCGCAGAGAAATCAAGGGGGCAAAAGAGAATTATCAATATCAATGCTGCAGGAAACAATGCACCTCCTCCACCACCCACCAAAGATTGAGTAAATGTTTAAACAATGTTAGGTAACCAAGCTCAAATGCAGATAAGGATTATGCGAAATTGGCAGCAGACATAAAAAACAACCTGTTAGCTACAAAGGCATTAGAGTACCAAACTTTGGACAAATAGCTGGAGCTCAAAACACCAAGCCAAGAGGAGGGACTAATGAGTGACACCGACCCGAATCCCAAGCAGGTTAATGTAGTGACCACAAGGAGTGCTTTACAACTAAAGGAGGGGGAACCAAAAAGACCACCTCAGCAGTCAGGAGCAGTTGAGAAAGATAGGGAACATGATGATGAGAGGAAGAGAAGGCACCCGAAGTGCAAAGACCACCACCACCACTTCCTCAAAGATTAAAGAAACACAAGGAGGAAGCTTGTTTCAAAACGTTCATGGAGGTGCTTAAATAGGTACATATTAATTTACCTTTGGTTGATGTTTTGGGGGGAGTGCCGAAATATGCAAAGCTTATCAAGGACATCGTAGCTAATAAAAGCGCATTGACGGAGTAGGTGTGGTCTATCCTATTTCGGATGCAATGGGTCATCCCCACCCGTGTGTCCTTGTAAGGAGGAAATGACCGTGGTCAACAATGAGAAAAATGAGTTGATCCCTACATGCACCGTCACAGGCTGGCGAATTTGCATGGACTACAGAAAGCTCAATGAAGCCACAAGGAAAGATCACTATCCCATCCTGTTCATTGATCGATATTTGACAAGACGCTGGAAAAGAATATTATGTTTCTTGATGGGTACTCTGGCTATAACCAAATAGCCAAAGCACCGGAGGCCAGGAGAAGACTACTTTCACATGTCCTTATGGACATATGCTTCTAGGCGGATGCCATTTGGTTTAAGCAATGCACCCGCCACATTCCGAAGATGCATGATAGCGATCTTTCACGACATGGTGGCAGATTTTGTCAAGGCATTTATGGATGATTTTTCATTTTCGGTAATTCGTTTGCTACTTGTTTGCAGAATCTTAATAGGTGCTAGCTCGATGTGAAGAATCCAACCTTCTACTCAACTGGGAGAAATGCCATTTCTTAGTCAAGGAGGGTATCGTCCTTGGCCATAAAGTGTCTTGCAAGGTGTTGGAGGTCGATCGTGCTAAGATCGAAGTTATTGAAAAGCTACCACCACCTGTGCTGGTGAAGGTGTTCGCAGTTTTCTCGAGCATGCAGGGTTCTACAGGATGTTCACCAAGAACTTCCTCAAAATTTCGAGACCAATATGCAGGTTGCTAGGGAAAAAGAGTGAAGTTCAAGCTTATGAGGATTGTGTCAAAGCATTCGAAGAGTTGAAGTAGAAATTGATAGAAGCACCTATCCTTATTTCTCCGGATTTTGAACAAATCGTTTGAACTTATGTGTGATGCAAGCGATGTGGCTGTTGGAGCTGTATTGGGGCAGTGGAGGAATAGAATTTTTCATTCTATTCATTATGCAAGCAAAACACTGGACGCTGCCCAAGTTAATTATACAATCACAGAAAAGGAGATGCTAGCATTGGTGTTCGTGTTTGATAAATTCAAGTCCTATTTGGTGGGTTCTAGAGTAGTGGTGTATACCGATCATGCAGCGATTCGATATCTGTATAACCAGAAGGATGCAAAGCCCAGCCGACTGCATGGATCTTGTTGTTGCAAGATTTAATCAGATATTAGGACAAAAAGGAGAGAACCAAGTGGCAGATCACCTATCGTTATTAAAAAGCCAATGCGGCAAGGAAGGTGACAGCATCAAAGTGGAGTTCCTGGATGAACAACTCTTGGGCAATAAGGAAGTCAAATCCTCGTGCGCATAGTGAATTTTACAGAGTGGAGTCTATCCACCGGAGGCTACAACTCAGCAAAGAAAAGTTGAGGCATGATTACCGGTATTTTATTTGGGATGAGCCATACTTGTTTGAGCAAAGGGACCAGATCAGGTGATGAGAGAAAGATGCATCCTCTGTTTCCGATTGCGTGGGGTTTTGAGGAGTTGTCACTCTTCATTGTATGGAGGGCACCACGGCGAAGGAATGGACAACGCACAAGGTGCTGCAGCTGCCTTTTGGCCTACACTGTTCAGAGACTTATGGCATACGTCAAAATGTGTGATAGATGTCAGAGGATGTCACAATTGGTAAGAGGCAAGAGATGCCGCTACGCGATATATTGGAAGTGAGATCTTTGATGTATGGGGTAAAGACTTTCATAAATGTTCCCACCGTCATTTGGTAATCATTACATCTTGGTGGCCATTGATTATGTATCGTGCGGGGTTGGGATAACAGCTTGCCTGGGAATGACAACAAGGTGGTAACGAAATTTGTGAAAAAGCACATTTTCACTAAGTTCGTGACACCCCGAGCCATTATCGTTGATGGAGGGGCTCATTTTGTGATGCAAGTTTCAAGAACTTTCTAGCTATGTATGGGGTGCGCCACAAGGTAGAAACAACATATTATCATCAAACTAGTGGGCAAGTGGAGGTGTTTCTAATGAGAGAAGTGAAGTAGATTCTCCACAAAACAGTGAATGCACAACATACTGATTGGTCAAGCAAACTCGACGATGCGTTGTGGGCTTATAGAACTGCTTACAAGAAACCAATTGGGACTTCTCCATAGATTGGTTCATGGAAAAGCGTGTCATCTACCTGTGGATCTAGAACACCGGAATTTCTTCATAGGGCCGTGAGGAAATTGAATATGAATCTAGAGCTAGCGGGCAAGAAGAGGCTGATGCAACTCAGCGAACTTGATGCGTTTCTCAGGCATTATTATGAAAGTGCCAAGTGCTACAAAGAGAAAAACAAAGAGGTGGCAATTATAAGCATAAGGCGGTGCATCGCATTTTCGATCAAAAAAGTGTTGCTTTTCAATTCAAGATCGAAGTCAAGCTCAGGAAATTGTGGTCCAAATGGTCAGGGCCGTTTGAGGTAGTGAGAAATGACTCCACACAGGGCAATGGAATTGTGGCAAGAAGATCGAACTCGCCATGTTCTTGGTTAATGTGCAGCGTTGTAAGCATTAATAGGGGTGAGCACGTTATTCGAGAGAAGATGTCCATCACTCTAGAGGATGATTGAGCGGAAATGACGTCGAGCCGCGATGGTAAACTAGGCGTTGTGCGGGAGGCAACCAGTGAAATTGTTGTAATAGATGAGTAGAAATATTTTAAAAAATAATTAAAAAAAATAAAGAAAAGAAAAAAAAGAGAAAAAGAAAAAAATAAAAAAATATTGTTTGCATTGAAACCTATGAATTCTAACCAATTTCTTGTTGTGAGATGATTTTCAGGTGGAACAGAGGGCAAAAATGCAAAGAAGCGCATAGGAAAAAAATAGAGGTGAGAAAAAATAAATAGTGGCATGACAAAGGAGCCTACGCGATGGCCCGTGTCATGGAGGAGGTGCTCCACAAGGCCTCTCCGACACATTGCAGCCTAATTCCGAATTTTTAAAAATCCAGAATGTTGGCGCGATGAATTCCGTGTCATGGAGGGGGTGCTCCGCGTTACCCACGTGACACGTTGAGTGTTATTTCGCATCGGGGTCACACTGGGTCACGGCAATCTGCCATGAAAACACTTTAAAACCCTGATTCCCCTCATTTTTCCCCTTATTATACCCTGGGGACCAACACCCCAAATTCCCCTCCTCCTCCAATGTGACATGGACCTAGGCACAAGTTTTTAAGTTTTCGATTTCATCAGATTAAAGTTATGTTCTTTGAACTTAACCTCATTTTTGCTTGAATTTGAATTTTTGAACATGAGGTGAGTAACTTCGCCCCAAGTTCAAATTGCTTGAATTCATTTAAGTTATGATTGATTGATGTTCATAGTATCGTTGTGAGTGTATGAACTCGATGACTGCATGATTGATTGAAATTTTCTGAAATTGATAGCTAGGGTTGGAATTTGAATAGGAAGAAGATTAAATTTGTTTGAAATGTGAAAAATTGGGTTGTGCATGTTGGGTGATGTGAATTATGTTGTGATTAATGTTGAATATGCTAAGTAGACAAGGGAATTTCGGAAAAATGAAATTGGTGAATTGCATAGGTTGTTATTGAAAAAATTGGGCTAAGTGCTATGATGATGTAATGGAATCGATGGCGATATTGTTATTAGTTGTACGAAGTCTGAGTAGTACATTACTAATTATTCCATCGAATTATGTGAATGCACTAAGCGATGTGAATGTTAAGAATTGGGAGAGCATGATTGTCTTGCCGAAATGTTTTGATTGCGGCTAAAGACTAAGTGTGGGGTGACCCAATTAAACCCAACCTTAGTCGTAGCTGGTTATGATTTGAATAACATTGGGATTGTATGTGTAAATGTGCTGGAAACAATGTCGGCAGACAAGATAAAGGAAAGGGCGCGTCCACATCGGGCGCCAGCAGGAAACAAGTTAGATTGGGAACAGTAGTTCCAGCAGCACCAGCGGTTCCAAGGAGCCATCACCGACAATGGAACCCGATGGGTGACCGATGAAGGGAAGAAATGGTATGCAAAACACAAAGAAACCAAGTACTTCCCTGAGGAGCAAATTGCAAGGGAGCCGCTGGCACAGGAATTCCCAAGGATTGTACACCAGATTGACACTGTCGGGCTGAACTTCATCTTCAAAGAGCCTAGGGAGTGCAATCTCCATTTGATCTGCCATGGAGTTCTATGCCAACTGAACCCGACCCGGGCACACACTCAAGCCAAGATCGTAAAGAAGCCATCACCTTTGAGCCCCATCACCGAATGCTATATTGGGGGCACGGGACATAGACGCCCATGTACTGCGGTAGCTGAACATAACTCCACCTTATGCGGAGATCAGACGCACTCTATATGGAGCCCGTTCGACAAGACGGAGCAGTGGCAAGGAGAGGGGCTACCATTTGCCCTACTCTCAGATGACTAGGGAAGCCAGGATTTGGCTAAAAATTGTGTACTCTCCTGCCTGATCCCGGGGGTGCACATGATAGATGTCACCCGGGATCGAGTGTGTTTGGTGTACGCCCTGATGAAAGGGATTGAGATAAATGTTAGGTGGTGATCATCTCCGTCATGAAGAGAGCCTGACTACATCAAGGGAATAGGTAATGGTTCGGTGGTTTCATCACGTTCCTGAGGGGCCATGATATCGGGAGGAAGAGGCCCCGGGATTACATCCTCGTAAATTGATAGGCGTGCCTTGGATGTTACCAAAACCAAGGCATCTGACATTACTCAGGGGCCAGTTCTCACACTACTGATGACATGCTAAAAAGGGGATGGTCAGTATATGGACCACATGTTCGGGATGCAGATGCTGCAGTTGCGCATAGGCGGGAGGCCAGCAACAGAGGATGAGCTTTAGGCAAACACTTGGAATAATTTCTTCGGCGAAAATGCCCAGGATCTATGCAGAGTGGGGCCAGCATTTGTGGAGCCGGTATATGATGATGTCCCCACCCATGAGGAGACACGCCGTGAGGACTCAGATGTTGAGTCAGATGAAGACGGCGGGGCGATTCGGATATGGGAGACGAGGCAACGGCTCCGATGAAGAAGTTGAATACTTCGATTGATCATGGAGTTTCACCACCTACCTTTGTGATATGTTGAATTATGTGAACACTGGGGACAGTGTTCGATTTTAAGTGTGGGGTGGGAGTAGTTAGGTGCGCTGTTTGTTGTTGCTTATGTTTACGACTCTGTGTTGTTTTGCTCAGAAAAATGTGACCCCGTGATTTTGTGTGGTATGTCTCAGAATGTAATCTCGGGGTGTTGTAAAGAATGTTAAGCTGTTGTGTGTTGTGTTGAGTTTTTGTTGGTTGGTTGGTTGTTGTGTAAACATTATTTTTCTATCGCACTATCGATATGATTTAAATTTTTGTTTGTTGAATTTTTTATGATTGGGTTTCTGGCATTTGTTTTTGGTTCTTTACCGAGAATAGTCCTATTAAACCGAAGTCGTAAATAGCACCGTTCCCTATGATGATGGATGATGACCGCCTTAAGGGAAATGTAGTCGATAGGAGTAGTTTTTTCTTCTTTTATTTTCTTTCTTTTGTTTGTTTCCCAAACGTGTCACTACTTCATGGTTCGGAATTCTTGTTACGTGTTGTACATGATAGTTAGAATGTAAAGGTAATTCGTGTGAAAGCATGCAAAACGTGTAAACATGTTGAGATACCTAGCTTGGCAGAGTTCGATTCGGTGATTGAGGCTTAATATTGAATTCTTGTAATTAGCCGATTGAAGAGTCTGTGAATATGCCTGTTGAGCATGCAATGAGTGGGAGGTGAGGTTTCGATTATTCCATGCTATTGTCAAGTGTCTAGAACTTGCCTGGTGTGTGTACGAAACGAAATTAAGGATGTAGGCATTTCTTTGATTAAACCTAAAGTTTTTCCATTATCATACCTACATTGAATGTGCATCCTAGTTAGCCCCATTGAGTCTTTAGCCAATTTTTTTTCTTTCTTTGAAGAGGTACAAACCAAGCTTAATCCCTTCTTTTCATTAGCCGTGAATTTGATCCAAAACTCTTAAGCGCTCAAGAAAACTTTTTTTCCCACAAAGGTAAAGGAGTGAGAATTCAAAGGAAGGAAAAGCGTAAGAGGGGAAAGTTAAAGAAAAGGTCAAAGGTGCACTTGCTGAAATTAAATAAAATAAAGATGTATAACTAATCTTTGTTATTAAGTCGAGTGTGCTTAAAAAAATGGGAACAAAATAATGAAAAAACTTCAAGAATGAGAGGATGAAGGAAGAAACAATGCTCATAATGATGGTGGGATGTATTGAAAAGCGCTTAAGGAAGCTAGCTGCTATTATTGGTTAGCCCAGTATTTACTAGTTCCTTAGCTATATTACAACCCGATAAGTCCTACGTGATCTTACATCACGCGTCCTTATATTAGTGGAGTAATACCTAGAGGCAAGCCTATGGTTCATGACATGATGCATGAGAAGTCTTTGGGAGAGAGAGCTGCACTGCGGTTCATATACCCCTACATGTAATGCTTTGGAAATCATATGATTGCAAAGGGGGAGATTCTCTTGTGTTTTGAGGGCACATATTTGACGATAGATTGAATTTCTTGTCGGATGTCTTGATCATTTGATTTGCATGAGTTTGCCGAGATCGAGAGTCGATTCTTGAGTTTAGGAGGTCTTAATGTGGTGTATGTCGTTGTATTGATGAGACTATGCATGTTTTCTTGATGATTTGCTATATTAAATAATCGGTATAGCCGTAGCTTGAATTGTCGATCCAAAGTAGCTATGTGTGGGCATTCAATTGCATGAGTTGTGAGAGTATTGTTCAAGGACGAACAAGGTTTTAAGTGTGGGTGATCTTGGGCAGACTATATGCCCAAGTGATACCAAATGCTTCATTTCGTCTTGTTTATCTATCGTTATTTATGCATTCTCATGTGATTTATAGTTAAATGTGAATTTATAATAACCAACACGATTAGTGTTGTTTTTGCAGTTAAAATGTAATTTTGGGAAGCTAAGATACATGTTGGTAAAAATCGGTAATGGACTTGGAATAAGGATTGAAAATGTCAAGGAAGAGCAGCAAAATAAGGGCTCCGTGATAGAGCCGGGTGATGCTGCTATCGCGGGAGGCATTCTTGCCTCGGGTGATTTATTTTGGGCCATTTCCAAAGGAAGCCTCAATGCTACCTCCGTGGGACACGTAGGCAATGCCACACGATGCAAGTCGTGGCACGTTGAGTACAATTAACTGAGACATCAATTTCCAGTGAAGGTTCGCGATTGCACCGTGACACATTGGCCAGGCTCCACGATGCAAGTCGTGGCACGCCAAGGTGAAATTGCTGAGGAGCCTAATTCCAGAGAGTGTCCGTGATAATTTCCCGTGGCACGGAGGAGTGCTCCGCATACACCCGTGGCCATGTTGCTTGTTATTCGGGATAAAATTCTCAATAGTATAAATAGCACACTTAGGTTTATTTTTAAACATTCTGACTTGGGTGAGTGAACGTAGTTACAGGCAGTTGAGGGACGAAAATTCTAAGGTTCTTCATCTCTTTCTTTATCTCAATTGTTTGTATGATTTATACTCATTTGATGATGTTTAATCCAGAAATGAGTGGCTAAATTCACTTTTGCTGAGGTTAAGAACAATTGTGGTGGATTGTAATTGTTGATCATTTCAGTTTTCTTCTTTTCTTCTGGGGTTGTTCTATCAATTTTGTTCTTACCGCATTAATGTTTGCCAATGTTACTGCATATCTAAAAACTCCAATTTTGATTTTGAAAAGGAAAGAAATTGGAAAGTTGGGGAATTGGTAGGATATGATCTCTCTTAGTTTGGTAAATTGAGAATTGGTTTACATTCAGAATAGAAATATATCTGAAAGTCTTATTAGTCAATTAAGGAATCGCGCTTTGTATGGCTAGAACATGAAATTCTTTTATCACATAAATGTAGATTGCAGGTTCATGATTCTTAAGTTGGGTAGGAGACGAAAGTTCGAATCCATAGGCAAATTCTTGGACTAGCAACCAAAGGAAAGATTAACTGAATTGTATCGATAAATTACTTCCCTACATGTTCGTTTTAACCTCAGCTTGCTCATTACTATAGTTCAGACTCACTTTATAATTTTGTCTTAGAATCGTATTGATTAGGAAACTCAACTCTCAAAATCTTATTTAAATTGTTTTCTGCATTCTTAAAGATTTAGTTCATTAACACTTAAGTTAATTATTACCCTAGTTCAGTCCCTGTGGGATCGATACTTGGCTTACGTAAGCCATTTTACTACTTGTTCGACCATGTGCACTTGCGTGTAGTTACCAAATGCCCGAACACATATAGCTTGAATTTCATAAAAGTCATAATGGGTAACATAATGAATTCATAATTTAATATATAATTCATGCTGGGCTCGTAAAGAACATCAATGGGGGAAAATAGCTCATAATACGATTCATCATGGGGCATGCATAATTGAGGTTAAAGTCGTAGAAAATCAAAATCATCAATATCATAGTCGATTTAAACTCAAAGATGATCAAAATCCATATATTATGATAATATTTCAAAATCACAAAACCCATAATTAAATCATTAGAATTTATATAATTAAATACAAATTCCCATGAGTTTTTGATGAATTTTAAGTGAAATCCTAGAGTAGGAGCATGGGTGTGGAAGAATTCACCTATTGATGACCTTACATACCTAGAAACACTGATTCTAAATCTCTCTTGAAATTCCAAGATGGAAATTTAGAGGATTTGAGGAAGAATACCTTGAATCACCTTCAAGTCTCCTCTCCATACTCTTGCATGCATGAATGAGGCTTAACATAGACTAATCCCTCTTAAAGGACCCTACTCAGACCCTAAAATGACATAGTTTAGGCCTTAGGAATTTAGGAATTATGAGAACACCCTTACTAAAAACGCAGGAAATTTTTGGTTGTCAGTCCCTGATCACGGGAAATAATATAGGTCCCGTGATACGCTTTACAACTTAAATTAGTCGTGTTGTCTAAGCTATTTGATACATTTTCATGTGATTTTATA
>JACEIK010001997.1:90892-119363 GCA_018107945.1 Datura stramonium
CCCTTAAAAATCCCAAAACGACTCCATTTCAAAACAGGAAGCATATGACTTTACCAAAATATCCCTTGGAAAAACTTAAAAATCTACCCGATCTGCAACCACGACCCTCACCACGAGTCATTTATCCTCACCACGACTCGTGGTGACCATCCGTTGCTTCTGGGTCTACTTCACAGTTTTGGCTTCCTCAACCAAAGACCAATAGGATGAGTCGTTACTTCATCCAATGACTAGTCACCACCTCTCATTTACTCTATTGGTTCCTCAACCTGTAATCCATCCAACGACCGCCAGGACGAGTCGTTACTAGACCTAATGACTCGTCCGTCCTTCCGCTGTCACCACTGGACCAACCCTTGAGTACTTTCCAACGATCGATCCCACGGGTCATTGTTAGCTTAAAAGGTCTATTGTAATCATCCGTCATCACCAACCCAAAACCCTGAACTCCAACCAATGACTCATCATGATGTCCCGTTATGGAAATCAACAAGTCATCACCTAACTCGTTCCCTCCGAGAAGTATAATATGAATGCTTACCACAATTACATCTAGGAGGTCATTATTTCACACAACAATTTGTCCTTCCTCTCGTGGCATCAAAATAGTTGGCACCAGATCCTAAATCCCATCCAACGACTGCCTCTAACGACTCGTTAGAATAACCAATGACTCGTTGGACGAGTCGTTCTGAGGCACTATAGATTTTTTTGCTGAGCACACTTCAAATCCTTGTTTTAAATCTTGGGAACTTTTGGGGTGTTACATGACCGCATGATCTATGCTGTATCATTTCATGAGACAGTCTTAGACATTCAGGTTTAGTCCCACCATTAGTTAGATCCTTAGAGTAGCATCTGCCAGCTAGAGTTGGTGAGTCCTCATCCTTCGAGGGCCCCCTTTTATCAGTTGTATTTAGTATCTTCAGTTTCAGTTAGTTGGGATCTTGTCCCATCAACTCGTCAATATGTAGAGGCTTATCAGACATAGTATGTCTTAAGTTTCAGATCACTGTTATGTATTAAGATATTCGATGTTAACAGATTTTCAGAGTTCCTTTATTATATATATGTTAGACTTCTGCATTATTATGTTTAGTTTAGATGTGATGTTCTTTCCATTGGTCTGCTTGGAGCCTCTTGAGGCTCCTTCTCTCGTTTCTCGATCCAGGCCTATGTTTTGGTCGTGACATCCAGGGTCTTCCTTATTCTACACAAGAGAACGAGATGCTATTCCACTACAACGGTGCAATTTATAAGCACACTCAAAGCTTATGGTCCTCTTTTTAGTTATGAGATCCTTTATAAGCATCTACTCAAGTGTCTCAAGTAAAGGGAGGTTCACTGATAATTATTTTAGCATTGAAATGAATTTATGATACTTCCCATCTTCGATCTTCTTCTTCAACCTCTATGGGGAAGGGGGAGGAGGTCTAGGTATGGGTGTTATCTTTTGAGATACCTCCTTCTCCTTCCCTTTTTCATACCCATGCTCCTCTGTATTACTAGGAATTGTCTTATCAATTGCATCATCAACCAAAACCTGATCCTTGGAGTCCACTACCTTATCATCATCATTCAATGAGGGCTTAACTATTTCATCAGTCACAATCGGCATAAGAGGATCAACTGTTACCTTCCCCCTCCAGTAGTGACAACCATGCAATGATTGTCATTTTTTAGATTTTGAACCGTGTTACTAGGAAGTGTGCGCTTTGTCCTATGGTTCATAGAAGCAGACATCTAACCAAGCTGCTGCGCAATCTGCTTAATGGCAATGGTATCTGACTCCGCCTTTTGGTTCATCCCAGATATATTAGGGTGCAGTTCTTTGAAATGGACATTAGTCACCTCTAGCTTCTTGAGCACTTTAGAAAATATATCTTCCACCCTCGAACTACTAGATTCTAGTTCACGATTTCTTGGAGGCACATAAAGACCACTTCTATCATTTTTGTACTCCTCACGCTTTTTGTAGTAACCATTATCTCTGCCTTTACTCCTATTTTTTTATTGGTTCCGATTGCAATTATTGTCTCTATAATAATTTTGAACTTGATTCCCTTGACTTTGATGCCAAGAATCTTGGTTAGACCCTTGCGCATTGGCCCAGAAACCTGCCCCTGATCATACAAATAGTTGGCTTCCTCCTCAGATTCTGACTCTCCTCCATCATTTCTTAGGGCCTTGCCCTGAGAACGAACTGCATTCACCTTTTCTCTCTCGGCTCCCATAATATGTCAGGCAAGGAGTCTCATTGTAGTTTTTATCTCTGCAATATCATTGTCTCACTCTTCCTCCTTCCTCCTCTGCTTTGCAGACATACCTACCGCATAAGTACCAGCAAGAACTTCTAACTCTCTTGTGTGCCATGAACGGTTGGTTTTGGTGATTCTATCAAGTACCTCAGCAGCATCTTCATATGTATACCTCATGAATGTTCCACCAGAGATAGTATCTACCACTGGCTAGGTATTGGCATTCAAATACCTATAGAATATCTCCAATAGTGTATCGTCTAGGATTTTGTGGTTGGGCACCTTCTTCAGCTTCTTGTTAAACCTCAACCAAGTCTCATGAAGTGCTTAAGATTTTAACTTCCTGAAGTTGTAAATCTCATCTTTCAGCTATAATGCTCTGGTAGATGGAAAGAATCTCTCTACAAAAGCCTTTTTTAGCTCCCTCCAAGTAGTAATAGAATCATTTGGCAATTCAGCCAACCACAACGTTGCCTCACTCCCTAGTGAAAAGGTAAATAATTTCAGCCTTATTGCATCCTGACTCACCCCCGGTTGTTTGTACGCCTTGCAATTACCCACAAAATTAGTCAAGTTAGTAAGTGCATCATCTATAGCATGGCCAACAAATATCCCCTTCATATTAAGAAATTGGATCATTGCACTAGTAATATCAAACATTTCCCCAGTAGGAAATAGGGGAGGGAAAATAGCTATAGTGGTACTGGCCTCATTAATATCAGCATCACCATCGTCATCAAAGTTCTGGTGCCGCTGCTGGTCTAGACCTCTGTTCCTTCAAGGTCGCTCAGCCTCAGCAGCTTGGCGTTTCTCTTAAGCAAGTCTAACTACCTCTCTTTCCCTTCCACAACCTTGTTCCTCAGCCAACATTCGGGCTGCTGCTTCTTCCACCATTTTTTGCCCATATGTGTTGGCCATTTTCCTTATATTCCTCAGTGTTCGCTCAAGTTCATGATCAATTGGAACCAGGGATTTTCCTTAGCTATGACTACTAGGCATACACGAACCTGAAAACTATAAAGAAACAAAAAACAACAAGGAATAATAAAAAGGAAATAAGGAACAATGGTAAATCAAACACAATTAACAAAAGCCTAAGCCGTATTCCCCGACAACGGCACTAGAATTTGATGTCGCTAAAATTACACCTCGTGATGAGATATAAAGCGGTCAATATTCAAATATAGAGCCCAACAAGGGTTGGGATAAAATCCCACGAGGAATATGGCGAGGATATTAGTTAATGCGTTTCAGCTAATACTATTGGTTTGCTTATTTCTTAGGGGGGAAATTGTAACAAGAAAGAATGTAAAATAGTATGAAGCAATGAGCAGATTCTTGATTAAATTGATTGAATTCAATGAGTGAGTTGACTAGGATTCGGTTCCCCATGACTTCATAACCACAAGCCTTTTTATACTAATTATCTATTCTAGTGTTTAGCATGCAATATCAGTAAGTTAACTTCACCTAAAAGGTTGGTCCATTAATTAGATTATTATCACCATGCAACTTGATCCGTATACAGTGTATGCTTGATTGACCCTTAACCTTAATATAAGATTAGCTATTCCCGGATAAGGTCAAGCTATTAGATGAGGATTTATAGCCTCAAATCTCCGTTGTTAATCACTTTTTCCATTCATTACCCCCTTGATCTGGTGAGTACGAATAAGACAAATTCCAACATTCGCAACTGTTAAAAAGCAATTAACACGAAGGCAAAAACAATACATGCATAAACTCCATTGAAGATTCACTAAGTATTTTTGCCTGTGTGTTTATTCATCATGGTTCCCACAACCCTAGTTATGGATTTCGCTACTCATGCTTGAAGAATCACAATTATGAATTGAGGAAGAAATCATAACTATAACTTAGCATAATTTGTAGAAGAAACCACACGTCTTGAATTAATCAACAAGAATAAAAAATCAATAATTCAAAGTTGTTTGTATCCCCAAATTCAAGAACAAAATTATGAAAATTATTTCTTGAACCTTAATATCGATCAATAATGACGAAATTATGGTAAAAATTCATCCACCGTAAAAAGAAACGTACATAAGGTATTTATAGAAACTAAAGAAGTTCTTTCCTAATTTAACAAGGAATGCAGGTCAGTAGTGACTATGACTCGTTAGGTTTCCTAATGAGTCGTGAAGTATAGTGACAAGTCGTTCTCAATAAAACCTTCTTTCTAGATGATAGATCACCAAATGAATTGTTAAGTGACTAGACGAGTTGTGAAGTCCTCCATTATTGAGTACTAAAATTTCAGTGCTCTAAACGACTGCCCAATATTGCACGTGATGAGTCGTTGATTCTCTTAACGACTCGTTGCTCCTTCCTTCACCACTCTCAAGACATTGGCTTCAAATGCTGAACTTCACCCAATGAGTGCCCTTGACGAGTCATGAAGTCCTGCGATGACTCATTACTACTTTCAATTTGACTAACAAGACTTGTGATTAGATCTACCTTTCATTTCTCACAACCCATCTGATGACTCGTGTCCAGACATGACAAGTCGTGGTGTTGACCTGTTGTTACCACTGTTTGTAGACTCAGTTTGATGCTTTTAAGGTCATCTTTTTCAAACACGTCAAGGAACGAGTCACTACAAGATGTCACGATCCATTACCTTGTTGGCACTACAAACTTAGCCTATTTTAGGCTCATTATGCCCATTTCACTGTCCGAACTTGTTCCCCTGCAACACTAAACAAAAACACATTATATCTATATAACCATACCTAGGATTAGAATATTTTCATAGTTTTAAGCATTTAAAGTGTCGTAAAACCATAGCACATCAAGAGTGTGTCTCATGTTGAGGATGGAACAAAAGAGTTTGTTAAGGATATGCATCGGCTTGCTCATTTAGGGGTTTGCCTTGTTGACTCAACAAATAGTGGTGTCATTTTTAAAAATGATTTAGAATTTTCAGTGGTGATCTAGATCAAGGCTAGGAAAGATAAGGATCCTATCTTGGTAAAGCTAAAGGAAGCTGTCCAGAATAAAAAGGTGAAGGGCTTCTCCCAAAGGTTAGATGGTGTACTTCGTTATCAAGGTCGTTTATGTGTTTTGGGTGTTGATGACTTGAGAGAGTAGATGTTGGGCGAAGCTCATATCTCTCGGTATTCTATCCATACAGGTTCCACCAAGATGTATTCTGACCTATAGGAGGTCTATTGGTGGAATGGAATTAAGAAAGACACAACGGAGTTTGTGGCTAAGTTTCCAAATTGTCAACAAGATCAATATGGACTTCATCGCCGATAGTATGACTCTATTTGGGTGGTTGTATATAGGTTTACCAGAGAAGCTCATTTCCTATCGGTCAAAACTATTAATTAAGCCAAGGATTATGCTAGGTTGTACATTCGAGAGTTGGTTCGACTGCACGAAGTTCCTTCGTCCATTATCTCAAATAGAGGCACTCAATTTACCTTATAGTCTTGGAGATTGTTTCAGAATGCACTTGGTACTCAGGTCATGCTTAGCATGACTTTTTGCCTATAAACAAATGGTCAAGATGAGCGGACCATTGTGTGATTGACTTAAAAGGTAGTTGGAATGATCACTTTCAACTCATCGAGTTTGCTTATAATAATAGTTACCACTCCAACATTCAGATAGCTCCATTTGAGGATCTCTATGGGCGGAGGTGCAGATCACTTGTTGGTTGGTTCAAGGTAGGTGAGGCTACGTTGATAGGGCCAGATTTGGTTCATGAGGCCATAGAGAAAGTCCAACTTATTAGAGAAAGGCTAAAAACATCTCAAAAATCTTATGCAAATGTTAGACGTAGAGACTTGAGTTTAAAGTGGATGGTTGGGTGTTTTTGAAGGTGCCTCCCATGAACTGAGTTATGAGCTTCGGAAAGAAAGGAAAGCTAAGTCCCTAATATGTTGGTCCTTATAGGATTCTGAGGCGAGTTGGCAAAGTTGTATAGGAGTTGGAGCTACTAGTGAAGTTAGCCTTGGTACATCCAGTTTTCCATGTATATCTCCTTAAGAAGTGCATTGGTGACCCGACACTTGTCATCCCAGTGGAGAGCATAGGAATGAAGGATAGCCTTACCTATGAGGAGGGTCCGATTGAGATCCTTTATCATCATGTTAGAAGTTGAGAAACAAAGAAGTAGCTTCAATGAAGATTTTGTAGAGGAATCAGCCTGTTGAGGGAGCTACGTAGGAGGCTGAAGTAGATGTGATGGGTAGATACACATATCTTTTCCCTTTTGTCTTGGTTTCAGCATGAGGTATAAGTTTCCTCCTTAGTGATCTATTAAGTTTCATGTCAAGTTCACGTCTCTTAGTTTCTTCCATGTTTTAGCATATATGTATGTTTCATGAATTCAGTTCAGTCATGTGTATCTGTCTGGAGTTAGTCACTCTGTCAGTTTTCAACTTCAGATGTTCAGTATTTGGGATTGCAGTTCTTTCCCCAGCCTATCAGTATGCTTAACCCATATTTGAGGGTGAATGTTCCCAAGGGGGGAGATAATGTAACACCCTAAAAGTTTTTGAAGACTTGATTACGGATTGGAAATATGATCAGGAGAAAAAGTTTGAAAATGTCTCAAAACGACTCGTTGTACAAGTCGTGGTGAGGAGTAACAAGCTGTAGGAGTGATTCGTGATATGTTTCTGGTTAACATGTTTTGGACCAACGAGTCAAAGGTACGACTCGTAGGTCCTTGTGATGCGCTATTGTTAGGAGTCGTGACAAGCTGCTAGTGTGTCAGGTCTGTAAGGTATGACTCATGGAACGAATCCTCGTGGTAAGCAACGAATCATGATACGTGGCCATGTGAGGATCAGAAAAGTTAGAAATTTGGCCCAGTGACAACTGATGGGTCCAACGACCCATCATCCCGAGGTACAACTCGTGGTCAAGAGTCATAGCATAATTATTGGGTTTCCAACTACTGATTATACGAGGGATGGTACGACCCATAGTAGGAAACTACGAGTCATGATAAGAGTCCATGGAAAGAATTAGAGAATGGAGGGATTAAAGCAGGTCTGGCAACGGGAGGAAACCATGGGTTGTTGTTGCATGGTATGACCCGTGGTATGACTCGTGGCATATGGCAGTGACCTTTTTCCTGCAATATCATTAAGGGTATTTTCATAATTTCTAAGCTCTTAAGTCCTAAACTACATCATATTAAGCCCTGAAAGGAGCTTTTTAAGAGGGTTTAGCCTATATTAAGTTATTAGGCTCCCCATGAATGCAAAGCTTTGAATTCTCTTGGAAGATCAATTTTAAAATTCTCTCAATTCTTCCCCAATTCTCTTGGATTTCAAGGATAAGTTGAGAATTAGTTTACCTAGGTATATATGGATATGAATGAGAGTTTCCTTTCACACTCATGTCCAAATTTATCCTTAAGTTCATGAATTCAAGTTCTAATTCAAGTATATGATCTTATAGGGTCATAACCGAATTTTATGAAATTCTCTATGATATGTCTATGGGTCAATTTTCCTCATGTTCCAAAGAATGTATTAAAATTTATGGGTAGATTATACACAAATTGATTATAAAATCGTGATTTCAAAATGTACAAATTATGCCATATTATGAAAGTTTTATGAAAAGTAAAGTTTATGATTCATGATTCAAGTATGATGAGATATCTAGCATGAATGAATGGTTATAAATTAACCATGTATGAATCTATGATTTTGACTTATGAAGTCTATTTTATGTATGCATGATTTTAAGATTTGGGCAAGCCCACATAAGTTGGGCATGTGTTTATGGTAAAGCTCAGTTTTATAAGATCAGCTTACCATATGGTTTGGAGTCAATACTCCTAATTCAACTTATGGTATGTTTGGAGCAAGGAGTCCCCATGTTCAGATTTCAGACTATGCATGTAACTATGATTTCAGCTTCATTGAATAATGATGGGAGCACTATGCATGTTTTTAGGAGTAGTGTCTAGCACCGAGTAGGTTTGGGGTTCCTAGGTTGCTCGGTCTCAGAACTACGTGTCAATATAGGATTATATATTTACATTTTGATCTCGCTTGGGAGTTTTCCCCGCTTGTAAGGGGTTTTCATGTTGATATCGATATCATGGTATCGTCCTTAGCCCTGGAAAGGGTTTGGATGGCTCTGCCCATTTGAGTTTGATACTTGGGGCAGCACATAAGCTCTATCATGATTGTGTCAGTTTTGACGAGTCTTCCATTATTCCTCATGATTTCAGTTATTCATGTTCATGACTTATGATATTATGTTTTCGGCAGGTTTGAGCCAATGATCAGTTTATGATCTTTATTTATGATTTCAACTATGAGAAGTCATATGATTTCTTTTTTTATCTTTTGGTCATTCTGTTAAGATATGATACTCAGATTATTACTATATATGTCTCATATTCAGATTTCAGCATGCATTCCTTACTTCTATGAAATACTGATTTATTTTTATCTTATGACTTTAGTCAACATTTACTCAGCATGTTTTACTTACCTTGCATACTTAGTACATTTCAAGTACTGACTGCATACTCTATGTTGTATTGTTTCACGATACATGTCTGAGTAATCAAATGCAATTCCGCCATTAGTCCAGCTCAGTTCCCATTGTTGATGACTCCTCATCTTCTGAAGACATTCAGTTTAGTGGTTGATTGACGACTCTTTTTTCGCATCGAGCGCGTCCGCAAGTGTATGGGTCGTGCAAGTAATATAGTGGCTCTTTTAGAGAACCGAAATGTCGAACCCACAGGGACTGGACCCATTCCTCTAACTATCCATTTCTAGTGTGATCTTAAATACCTAAAGTGTTGGTTATAGACATTTTCTATAGACATTTTCAATTGAGAATAATTGTTCAGGTTTGTCAATGAAATATTCTAAATTACTCTAGAGCAATATAGAGTTAAAACCAAAGATAATCACGCGAGACTACGATTTGCAATGGATTAAGCATAGAACTATCAATTATTATTTCACATAATTAGAATTGCATGTTCATGGTCTTTCGAGCCCAAACACGGTAATATAGCCTCACTACATCATTGTGAGTGAGGATGCTAATTTCTAGTTCAAGAAATCAATTATGTTGTGGTTTACTGGGAAACGATTAGGACTTTCAAAGTGCCTAACCATTCAACTCAACTGGCCTCACAACTACTTCTTCGAGTGGTGATGTGACATCCCAAGTTGAATTCTTAATAACCCCTTGTCAACCACAAGGTGTTAGGCATATTTCTATCCGAACACAAGATTATATTGCTAGATACAAACATGCTCCTCCTCACATTCTCATGTCCCGACTCAGGTAATGCTTTCTCAAGCTATCACCCGAGCTAACAAATATGCTTTCATGGTGATCAATCATAAAACAACCAACAATCCAGAATGCAAGACGAAAACAACAACCAATAACTTAATGCCAAAACAATGTCATAAAATCACAATCATAATTCATGGCTTCAACCCTAGAGGAAGGGTTCTAGGCCATTCATGTTAGTAAAACTACAACTAATCTACTACTACACTACTAATAACCACATACTTACAAGAATTTGGTAGATGAGAAGGGAATTTGACAAACGCTAGCTGAGTTCTCCCACTTCTCCCTTCACTCCTAGGTAGTTTTCCAAGATAAAATCGTGACAAAATGGAATTAGGAGCTAAGGGTCCTATTTATAGTAAATGGAGAACATGCTTAATGTAGCCCGTCATGGAAAGGCTCCGTGTCACGGAGTGTATCGCGGAGCATTGCCTCCGTGACACGGAGGTGACGCGAAAGCTCACTGGAAATCACCCGAAAATAGGCCTCTACATATCTTTTGCCGCTGCAGCCGTGTCACGTTGCCTGGGCAGCGCGTTGGCACCTCTATGTCGCGCAGCCTCGCTCGCGTGGCACATTGCCAATGTGCGTGGGCCGTTGTGCGCATCTTGCCCGCTGCAAGCACGTTGTCGACGCTACAGTGGTGGCATGTTTCGCGCTCCTCTTGCCGACGATCGCGTTTTTAATTCCGATTCCAAGCCTCTACTTCATCTCAACTCATGGATTAGTTCCTCAAAGTCATCGAAACCTACAAAACAAAACTAATCATGTTGGTTAGCACATATCTTCACATTCATATAAAAATCACATGAAAATGTATAAAATAACTTAGATAAACAAGTCTAATTTAAGTTAATGCCGTAGCTCGGCATGCTATTTTGCCCGAGATCATTGATCTTGCTCTTTCAAATTCATACTTTTTCCAGCTAGTTGGGGATGTTGTCCCATCATCTAATCAAACAAACTTAGAGGCTTATCAGACATTATGTAGATCTTCACTTTGTCGAGTGTTGACTCTATTTATGATCATTTTTATGCATTATGTTATTGAGAATTCCGCTAATTCATTTTAAGTTATTTATTTCCTTTTAATGAATACTATTTAGTTTCTATGTCCACACAATGGGTCAACTTGGAGCCATTCATGGTTTTAGTTCTGCCTCGATCCGGGGTCCTAACTGGCTGTGAAAATACATAAACTTTGCTTTTTATTAAATTGATGCATACTTGAATATGGCTTCATATATTTTAAATCATAGAATTATAAATATAAGAATTCATAAACATTCACGCATACTTTGATAATTCATCATACTTGGAAATCACGTGGTCTACAAAGTTGAAATTCATAAATCATACATATTAGGAAAAATCATCATAAACTTGAAATCATCAATTCATGAAGAATTTGAGATTTAAATATTCCTCATAACCATATTTCATCAAATGGAACATGAGAGAGTTGAACCCATAGAGATATCATGGATAATTGCATGGAATTGGATAAACCCCAGAATTCACAATTTAGAACTAGAGAAGTAGAGATCTTGGAATTTAGCTTGAAGAGGGCATGAGGGTGGAAGGATTTCCCCCAAAGGGAATTAAGATGAACAAGAAGATGAAATGTTGGATCCTCTTGAGGGGATTTGATCTTTACTTATTGGTATTAGGAGTAGAATGAGGGTTTAGGATGATTAAAACTCCTTAAAACACCTTTAGGAGGATTAATGACTTAGTTTAAGAGTTAAGAACTTAGAAATTACAAAACACCATTAATAACCCGATTGGGAAAATCTCGCTAGTAGTCCCAATGAGTGACCCGAACACTCCATTAGGACACTTGAAGGGTCATTATTTGATCCATTGCCACTAGCCAATTTTTTGAATTTTTTGATCTTTCTGACTCCTCCACTTAACGATTCATCCCGTCACTTAATATGTCACTTAATAAGTCATCAAGACTCTCTATAACCCAAGTTTTCAATTACACTTCCCACTAACAAAGTTATAAAATGACTCAGTTTGATCACTTGACAAGTCACATAATGACTCGTTCTATGATCCGGTGTAGGTTTTCCTATTTTCTCCATTTCGGGCCCCCAGTATAATTTTATGGACTTTTGAGATTTACATTATCTCCTTTGGGAACATTCATCCGAATGTAGATAAAACTATCACGACCTGCATATACAGGGCCCAATAGAGACACGGACAAGGAACTCAGCTCCAAGCTCAATTTCCCGCCCGAACATAAAGGCCTAATGAGCATACAACAAGTGGAACTAATATAATAAAACATACGTAAGAAGAATTCTGCATACATATCAATCTAAAATAGAGTCAATACTAAAAAGTTAATATTCTACATATTGTTTAAAAAGCCTCTAATCGTAATTGATGAGCCGATGGGACAACATCCCTAACTAGCTCGACAAAAGTCTCGTAATGAAAATAACATAACAATGGATAACCGAATGTCCTCAAAGGATGAGGACTCACCAACACCGGGCTAAACAAGTCTAAGGGGAAACCAAGACTAATGATGTGGCCGAGTGTGATCCTCGATCCCGTATCATGAAATGATACATCATAGAGTATGCGGTCAGTATTTGGAATGTACCGAGTATGCAAGGTAAGTAAAATGGACAGCTAAAATATATAAGATTTCATAAAAGTAGGACAAAGAGTGAACATAAAGTGAATATCTAATATAACATAAAGGCTCATGGTTTTCAAACCATTCGTAATCTAGTCTTAATCACAATCGTAAGAGAAACCTTATAAAACATAACTTGAACAGCACATAAACATGACAAATGCATAAATCATGCAGGAACAATAGGATAACTCATCTAATCGACACCATCATGATAGAGCTTACATGATGCCCCAACTATCTCGCCAAGTGGGCAGAGACCTCCCTGTGCTTGCGTAAAAGGATATGCATGATCTGATATCAGATGGGGAATCCACGAATATATATACCTATGGTGGAAAGTAGTTCCCAAGACCACGGGTTTACCTCGAACGCCGAGTCTACTCCTGGGCTCTAGACACTCGCTCCTAAAAATATACAAATGAGGGCTCAATTAGAAATTGTGAGATCATCCATAAAGTCATGCCCAAATAAATCATAACATACTTGATCATACTTGAAATACATTATTAACCATGAATAAGGGCCCGTGAGTCAGCCAAAAGTCATAACTAAGGCAACAAAGAACGCACATTTGTGAAAATTCATATACTTTACATTCAAATATATGAAGAGTACATGAAGAGAAATAATATCCTAAATTATAATTTAGGGTTAGGAAGATGAAAATCATAGTAGATTCATAACCTAACTTCTCATGAAACTTTGCATAATTCGGCATAGATTTACTAGGATTTGAAATCATAAAAATTATAATCAATTTAGGTATACAATATGCCCAATGATCTTAAAAAAACAACATTTAAAACATAAATAGAATTAACTCATAATCCAATCAAAGAGAATCCCATGAAATTGGGGTTAAGACCCGATAAGATAACCAAATTTACTTTAATACTTGAATTCATGATCATAGAGAGAAATTGGGGCATGAGTGAAGAGACTCTCATTCAGAAGGCTTCACATACCTCGAGTAATCTAATCTTACTACCCCTTGAAACTCAAAGGAATTGGAGAAGAATTTGTAGAGTTCTAGGCTTCTTCTTCCTTAGAAATTCTCTAGTTCACATGCATGGGGAAGGAAGGGGTTAGAATAGATTTACCCCTCTTAAACTCCCCTATTCTCGAGGCTAAAACGATGTAGTAGGCTCAGGAGCTTAGGAATTACAAAAACACCCTTACTAAAACGCAGGAAAATATACACTGCAGTCATCAAGGGCCTCACCGTGAGTCATACCATGAAGTAAGCACTCGTGGTTGCCACTTGTGATCACCACGTCACCCGAAACCTTCCCCGGATTCTTACCACGCGTCTATTTTATGACTCATTAAAAGCCATATCACGAATCGTGAGGCGCCCATGGTCACTAAGTCTCAACTACTAACTTTTTCCTTTGAAACCTTCCATGACTTCATCCCACGACTCCTGGTGTCCTAACATGGATCATAACATCACCATGACTTCACCTTTCCACGCACTTTAACATGAGCCGACCCACACATACCCCGACTATGGTGTGTGATGTGTCAGAATTACAAGACTTTCAACGCTTAAAACTTAGAAAATATGCATGGTATTAGATGTGTTTATACAGATATAATGCACTTTACTGTTTTCAGGGAAAAATTAACTCATTATAGTTGAAATGTGCAAAAGAAGAAAAGAGTGCTTAAAATGGTGAAATTGCAGATCCTAGTTCGAGTCAGTATCTTGGAAGTACGAGTTGTACATAGCATACATAATAAAATCTAGAGGAAATGCATAAGGAATTGGCTATAAATGACTTTAGTACAAGTCATACCATAGTAGTCGTGGAAATTACATAAATGTTGCACTTTTTTTGAGCTCATGGTACGAATAGAAGATACTTAGCCGTGATGACTACATACCGCCGCACCAAAGAGCCGTAGTTACCTTTAGAGGAAATATACTGGTAGATCATAGGCATGGAGGAAGTCACGAGTCATGATATAAAGGTGTGATTTGTATTATAAAACTCATGAAAATATTCAGAGGATGCCACTTCACAAGATCGTATCATTTGACAAGCATTGCAATGAGCCGCACTTTCAATTTCCAAGACAATAAAATTCAAGATCAAGATCATTGTACAAGAGGAATCTATGACTCGTAGGATTAGGCGACGACAAATAAATTAGTTCTATTAATTTAGGAAAAGTTCTAATTATTTGTGTAAATACTTTCAGGTTATTTTTCGAAATTCAAATCCTACTTCAACTAGGAAAAGGAGTTAAGTAAAATCCCATTCCAACTACATGAAGGAACATGGAAGGATTACTCTACTATTATAAATAATTCTTTTATTTCTATGTAATAGAGTATAAAATTGGAGAGAAGAGCAAGATAGAACCGAAGCAGAATTCTAAGGATAATTTTAGTGAATTTTTATCATGTTTTCAGAGCACCTATGGAATCAAATTCTGATTTCCTACATTGTTGCTATGAGATTGTTCATTGATATTCAACATGGTTTTCTTCCAATTGTTGCTGTTAGTATTTAATTATGTGTTTGTCTATGAATGTAAATTGTAATATTACAACCACGAGAGACTAAAACCTCCACAATTAGGGGTTATGGGAACTATGATGGATTAATAAAATAGGGTTACACAAAAGGGATTCAAAATCACGTTAAATGCTTGTGTTATATTCTCTTCATCTTTAAATATTTTTTATCGGTGTACAAATGTTAGACTTGCCCGAATTTTTACTGCTTGAACCTAGAGATGTAGAGATTATGAAAAGAGAGTTACAACAAAGCCTTGGTCCTTATATCACTTTATTAACTTGAGTTGTTGTCGCAGGATAGTGAAATATGGAATATATTGATAATAGTTGGTTTGAAATCGCTTATGAGACTCGACCCGGTGATTGAGTATAGTAATCCAATAGGGAAACCACTTGATGAACCCTAGTTATCTATTCTACAAGTAAGCATTTGGATTGATCATGTGTGTATATACCCTAAATAGTTATGAACCCAATAAACACTTACCCTAGTTGTTTGCAAATTTTGATTTAAATCGCAAATATTATCTTGTTTTAATATTGATTTCTTTAAAATCTCCCAATTTGGAGATAACTCACTAACAAGTTCACCCACGCATTAGTCTAGATCTTATCCTATTTCCTGTGGGTTCGACCCCAACCTTTTAGTTGGGTTCTTTATTGACAACAATCGGTTCATACTTTTTAAGGAAATGTGAGTTTGAGAATTATCAAAAAGTAGCACCGTTGCTGGAGAATATGACTTAAGATTAGATTAATTGCTAGATTTTAACTTTTGGTTGTTATTTCCTTTTTTACGTTTTTGTTTTTTTGTCTTGTCTCATCCAGGGCACCTCTTGGCAAAGCCAAGCATTTAAGTCAGTGGAGGATGGGTCTGAGTTTCTTGATGAATTCTGAGTAATCAAGAGATCTATATCGTGCCGTGACATTAAATTAGGTGCTCCTTGGGAGGAAACCCATTAATAGAGGGTCAAGTCTGAGTATCCACATGTATGTCCGTCTCCTAGTTTTTTAATTCTTGATTGATTTGGGGACGAAGCATACTTTTTAAAAAAAGGGAGGGGGTGTACTTGTATTTTTGGGATTTTTGATTCGTTCAAGGGTTTTTCTTATCGTGTTTCTTTTTCCTCGGGCATGCAATCTAGTAGAATCAGCATGTTTAGGATTTTCTTGTTTAATTAGAAAGTAGCCTAGGATTACTCAGCCAATAAATTCCACTAGTTTTGATGTTTAAAAAAAATTGACCCTGTTTAAAAATTTTGATGGTCAGCGATGTACTTGTTGATTGCAATGCATGATTTCTGTGGATATTTTTATGTCATTAAGTGTATTATTGTGAATAATTTTTGTTATCCATGTATAAACCGAACAGGTAGAGTGAACACAAGATATGCACGATGAGTGAGTGAGGTCTAATACCTAGTTCAATATTGTATAGAGGATCTAGAACTTGCCCAGTTGGTAATTACAAAGGTTTTAGGATGGTTGTTTAGGAAAGGATCACATGCCTTTTTGTTTAGCCCATTTTTAGCCTGAATGACCCTACCAAAATGATATGATTCACTTGATCCCGATTTTGAACCTTAAATGAACCATTTTTCTTTGATTTACCAATTAACCGTACCCATTTTTATAATGAACCTGTTATGGCCCTGGTCCCTTTTTTGACATTGTGAACCTCAATATAGGCAAAATCCCTAAGTTGAGCGTGGCTAGAGTAGGGGTGCATAAATCTTGGGAAGGTGAAAAAGAAAGAGAAAAGAAAAAAAGTGAAAATGAGGTGTGGAGTGACAAAATAAAAAGAAAAAGAAAATACAAAAAGAGAATGATGAATGAAAATTCTGAAGAAACACACCACACCCATACAAGTGCATAAAAAAGGGTGAAAAGGGACGAAAAAGATGAAAAAGCAAAAAGGGTGAGAAAGTGAAAAAATGGAGCCACATGTATGTAGTGCCAATGAAGGGTTTAGTCAATAAAAAGATTTCATATCTACCATACCCAGTCCGAAAGCCTACATTACAAACAGAATCAAGTCCTATAGTAATCCTAGACTGACCATCTCACAAGCCGAAGTACAGAAAATAAGGGCAAACCTATAATATCCAACATGCAGTATTTGTAACTTCTTTGTGAGGACGAGAGTCTTACTTGTTCAGTCCCATGTTTAATATTTTCCTATATTTGTGAGTAGGGGACTTCATTTTCTATGAGGGTACATGGTTTGTGTTTAATTCTGCTAATTTTTTATACGAAAAGCATTGATGATGACTTGACTATCTATTATTAGCTAGGAAACATATCTTGATCCCTATTTATCATGGTTTGTGGTTTGTTGTTGTGCATATGCTGATTTGGTTTATGGGAAAAAGGGTCAAAAGCCATTTGAGTTTACGGTGCAAATTTTGATTAATTGTTGGCTGTAGTATCCTAGATTTATTTTCTAGTTAAGCATCATTTTTACTTTTTATTTTCTTTGCTAGAGGATATATAAAAGTTTTAAGTTGAGGGTGTTGATGTGCTGCGAATTTGAAGCACTTTCGATGCTTAAAACTTAGAAACTATGCATGGCCTTAGGTGTGTTTATATAGATATGATGCATTTTTACTTTATTTTCAGAAAAAATATGTATTGGAGTTGAAATGTGCAAAAGAAGAGAAAAGAGTGATGAAAATGGTGAAATTGTAGATCTTAGCACGAGTCATACCTTGGAAGTACGAGCCATAAAATAGATTCCAGGGAACTGCATAAGGCACTGGCCATTTATGACTCTTGGTATGAGTTGTATCATCCTGGTACGAGCTATAAGATAGTTGTCATGGAAAATTACAGAAATGTTGCACTTGTCTGAGCTTATGGTATGAATGGAAGATACAAGTCATTATGAACACATACGAATTGCACTAAAGAGCCGTGGTGAACTTCATAGAAAATATGATTGGCATATCCTAGGACATGAGGTAGTCACGAGTCATGATATCAAGGTACGAGTTGCACCATAACACTCGTGAAAATATTCAGAGGATGCCCGACTTCACAAGATCAGACCAGGATAGGCATTGTATGACTCGTAAGAGGATTGTACGATTCGTACCGACTTCCAAGAAAACTAAATTCAATACTACTGAGCATTGTATTAGAGAAAGCTATGACTCTTAGGTTCATGGTATGAGTCGTAGGATCGGGGGCAGTAGTTAAATTAATTTTCCTGTTAATTTTGAAAAAAATGTTCTAATTATTTGTATAAATACTTTTCTAGGTTATTTTTAGAAAGTCAAATCCTACTTCAACTAGGAAAAGGAGTTACAAATCCCAATTCCACTCCATGAAGAAACAAGGAAGGCTTAGTCTACTATTATAAATACCCTTTATTTCTATGTAATAGAGTAGAAAAGTAGAGAGGATAGATGGATAGAACCGATGTAGTGGACATGTGAAGGATAATTTTAGTGAATTTTTATCAAGTTTTCAGGAGCAATTCTTGGGATCAAATTCTTGATTTCCTACATTGTTCTTGAGATTGTTCTTTGATATTCAAATCTAGTTTTCATCCAATTGTTGCTGTAAATATTTAAATATATGTTTTTCTATGAATGAAAATTTTAATCTTACAATCATGAGAGACTAAAACCTCCACAACTAGGGGTTTTGGGAACCATGGTAGATTAACGAAATAGAGTTACACAAAAATGATTCGAAATCAATGTTGAAAGCTTGCATTGTATTCTCTTCATTTTTAAACGTTTCTTAATGGTGTACAATGTTTGGACATGCCCAAATTCTTTACTTGCTAGAACCTAGAAAAGTAGAGATTAGGAAAAGAGAGTTACAACAAAGCCTTTGTCCTTATGATCATTGTATTAACTTGAGTTGTGATCACAGGATAGTCAATTTTGGAACATATTGATAACGGTTATCTGGAAATCAATCATGAGACCTGAGTTGGTAATTGAGTATAGTCATCCAATAGGGATGAGCCAGTTGTTTGGATGAACCCTAGTTATCAGTTCTACAAGTAAGCATTAGAATTGATCACATGTGTATACCCGAAATAGTTATGAACCCATGGGGAACATTTACCCTCATTGTTTGCGAATCTTGATTTAAATCACAAATAAAATCTTGTTTTAGTATTGTTTTCTCTAAAATCCCTTAATTTGGTGATAACTCACTATCAAGTTCAATTGCCAGCATTAGTCTTGATCTTACCCTATTCGCTGTGGGTTCGACCCCAACCTTTTAGTTGGGTTATTTAGACAACAACCGCTTCATACTTTGTCAGGAAGTGTGAATTTGAGCATTTTCAGTGTGACTCATCGTCTGGACACTTAGACTTAGGTATTCTTCACGACTCCTCCTATGCCCAATTACATGGTCTCACAACTCGTACCATGAGTCATTCTAGTGCAAAAGTGTATATTTTCCTGTTTTCTCTTGTTCAACCCTGGGAACTAATTTTAGGAATTTTCGAGGTATTACAATATCTCCCTCTTGAGAACATTTGTCCTCGAATGTGAATGAATATACTGAATGGCTGGTGAAAATAACTATCATCCAAAATATTGAAAATTTAAAGCTGAAAACATATGGAATGACTGACTCCAGACTGAAATACATAACTGAACTGAATTCAGGAATCACAAACATAAATGCCTCTGACACAAAAGAAACTGGAACACATGAACTAAACATGAAACTCAATAGAGTACTAAGGAGGAAACAGATACATCAAGCTGAAACTGAACCGGCACGGAAAAGATGCGGTTATTTAGCCATCATATCTTCTTTGGCATCCCACGTAGCTCCCTCAAAATGACGATTTCTCAATAAAACCTTTACTGAGGCTACTTCTTTGTTTCTTAGATTTCGAACTTTGCAATAAAGAATCTCAACTAGCACCTCCTCATATCTAAGGCTATCCTTGACACCCACGATCTCCACCGGAATAGCCAAACTTGGATCACCCATACACTTCTTTAAAAGTTACACATGGAAAACTCGATATACCTAAGTAAATTCTGAGGGCAACTCCAACTCATAGGCCACCTTGCCAAAAAGTCTCACACTCTGGTAGGGGCCAACATAATGGGGACCAAGATTCCCCTTCTTTCTGAACCTCATCACTCCCTTCATGGGAAACACCTTCAAAAACACCCAATCATCAACTTTGAACTCAAGTTCTCTCCTCCTTACATCCGCATAGGACTTTTGGCGACTCTGAGCTGTTTTCAACCCTTCCCTTATAAGCTGAACTTTCTCCATAGCCTTACAAACTGAATCTGGTCCTATCGGCGTAGCTTCACCGTCTTCGAACCAACCAATAGATAATCTATATCTCTGCCCATAAAGAGCCTAAAATGGAGCCATATGAATGATGGAATTGTAACTGTTTTTATATGCAAATTCGATGAGAGGTAAATGATAATCCCAAATACTCTTGAAATCAGTCACACACACTCTCAACATATCCTCTAGAGTCTGAATGGTCCATTCAGCCTGACCATCTATATACGGGTGAAACGTTGTACTAAGCA
Organism: Datura stramonium; assembly: GCA_018107945.1. Taxonomy (NCBI): domain Eukaryota; kingdom Viridiplantae; phylum Streptophyta; class Magnoliopsida; order Solanales; family Solanaceae; genus Datura; species Datura stramonium. The sequence goes on from JACEIK010001997.1 coordinate 111,194, forward strand.
TGACCAGAGTATCGAGTCCCTTCTAAAACGATCTCCCAAACAGGGAGGTAAACTGAATACCTATTTGATATGATGGACAAGGGCACTCCATGCAACCGAACTAACTCTCAAATATACAATTTATTATAATCCTCCACTGAGTCGGTAGTCTTGACTGGTAGCAAATGGGTTTCTTTGGTCAACCTATCCACAATCTCCCATATGGAGTCATACAGTCGACGAGTACGAGGAAATCCTTTAATGAAGTCCATATTGATTTCCTCCCACTTAAAAGTAGGGATTATAATGTATTGAAATACACCTCCGGGCCTTTAATGCTCAACTTTTGCCTGTTGACAATTCGGACACTTTTCCACATATTCTTCTATGTCCTTCTTCATTCCATTCCACCAATAGACTTCCCGTAGGTCATGGTACATCTTGGTGGCACTAGATGTATAAAATATCTGGAACCATGAGCTTTATGCAATATTCGCTCCCTCAAGTCATCAACACCCAAAACACATAAACGACATTGATCTCATAGTACACCATATCCCACTTGGGAGAAAATATCCACCTACTAATACTGAACAACTTCTTCAACTTTACCAAAATAGGATCCTCATCTTGCCTAGCCTTGACCTCAGTCACCAAGGAAGATTCTTATCCATACCGAATAATGACACCACCACCTGTCGAGTCAACAAGACGAACTCCTAGTCGTGTAAGCCGATGCATATCCTTCACTAACTCTTTCCACTCCTTATCTATGTGGGAGACACTCTCCATAGAAAGCCTGCTAAGATCATTCTTCAACTACTCCTTCAACTCCTTTATCGCCGTTGGAGCCATCTTGTAAGGAGGAATAGATATAGGCTGCGTATCGGGAAGAAGGTCGATTCCAAAGTCGATCTCCCGCTCAGGAGGAATTCCCGGTAGATCATCTGGAAACACTTCTAGAAATTCGTACACTATAGGAACTGACTAGATAGTCGGGGTTTCAGATATAGCATCCTTAACCTAAACTAGATGGTACACGCAACCTTTAGAGATCATCTTTCTAGCCTTAAAGTAAGAAATGAAGTGACCTACAGGCACACCTGAAGTATCCTTCCACTCTAGGACTAGCTCACCCAGAAACCAGAACTTGATTGCATGGTTCTACAATTAACTTAGGCATAACATGCATGTAGCAAATCCTTGCCAATGATAACATCAAAATCTATCATGGCTAGCTCTACTAAATCTGCTAAGGTGACTTTCTAAAGGTCTGTGACAAGACAATTTCTTTATACCCGTCGAGCTATAACTGAAACCGACTAGAGTAGATACACAGAATGGTTCTGATTGGATTTCGGGACCGACTATGAAACTACTATCAACATAGGGTGTCACAAAAGATAAAGTAGCCCCTGGGTTTAACAATGCATATACATCAAAGTGGAATACTCGTAACATACCAGTGACCATATCTGTTGAAGTGTCCTGCTCCTGATGAGATGCGAGGGCATAAAACTTGTTCTGGCACTGACCACCACTTGAACTGGTGGATGCAACCTACTGAGATGGGCATGCTGGTGCTGTTGTTGAACTGGTAGCTTGAGTATGGCCCCTATCATCACCCTTCTTTGCAATCAGATACTCCCGGAGCCTGTGCCCGGATCTACCACACCTAAAGCAAATATCTGATCTAATCAAGGACTCCCATATGTAATTCTTGCCACACTTCCCGCAAGATGGAAAGGTATTCTCTACCTGCATGCTCCTCTGTCCCCTCACACCTTATGTTCGGCTCCCCTGGTCATCCCAAAATATAGATGGAGCACTGGCCGATGATGGCGCTGGGGCTAATGACTTCTGATATGAATGCTGATGATGTTCGCCTCCAGACCTCTACTGGGAGAACAAAACACTATCTACCCTGGCCCTCTTGGCCTCCCTCTCTCTCAAATGCGCTTCCTCTATATGCTGGGAATACAAAACTAATCGAGGAAAGTTGATTTCCTAATGAAGCATAGCGGTCCTACAATCCTTGATCAGGTAGTCCGCTACTCCATGCACAAACTTGCTCACCCGAGCTCTCTGATCAGCCACCATCTCTAGTGCATATTGGGAAAAGTGGGTGAACTCTAAAGCATACTCTTGGACTATCATATTATTCATCCTCGGGTTCATAAACTAAACTCCCTTGATATCCATCATCTCACGGGAAAAAACCGATCCAGGAAAGCGGTGGGGAACTCATCCCAACCAATGGGACCCGCTCCAATCGCTCTACTATCCTTCCACTGTCTGAATCGAATATGGGCAACCCCTTTTAACTTATAAGAGGATAGATCTACAAACTCCTCCCTATCACACCCATAATAAGGGTGATCTTCTGGATCTCATCAATAAACTCGTATGGATCCTTGTCTACCTTCGATTCGAGAAACTCCAGAAGGTTCATCCTAAGAAAGTCCCTGACTCTCACTACTGCCGCATTCCCATTCTGGGGAATATGTGCTACTTACTGTTGGTTCATCTAGGAGGTGAATGCCTATGCCAACATCTGGATGGCTTCCCTAAACTCCGCATGAGACACCTGCTCGGGCACTTGATCCTCTGGGCCTGCTGGTGCCCATCCCCATTGCTATTCTCATGGACATTTCCATTTGCATTTCTTCTTCCATTAACTCGGCGAGGAGGCATGATTCTGAAAACGCGTATAGCATGAGTTTAAAGGATAGAGAGACATTTCATCACATGACATAGATCATGAAAGAAGGAAAATTTCCTTAAACATTTCATAGCCTTTTCTTCTTAAGTGTGGCGTGCTTCAAACCCATGATAAAGACTCTACTTAATGTGGTTTTCACCCTAGGAAACTTCAAAACCTAGGGCTTTGATACCAAGTTTTCTATGACCCGAACATAGGTCCGGATAGAGATACAGGACAAGTAACCCCGAGAGGTTCCAAGTTGACCCATGGCCTGAAAATAGCGGTTAAGAGCATACAACAAGAAGAACTAATATAATAAAACATACTTAATAAAGAGTATACATACATATCAATGTAAAATAGAGTCAACATTGACAAGTTGATATTCCACATACTGTCTGAAAAGCCTTTAACTTAAACTGATGAGTTGATGGGATAACTTTCCCAACTAGCTCGAAAAAAGTCTGTAACAAAAATAACACAAAAATGGATAACTGAATGTTCTCGAAGGATGAGGATGCACCAACACTGGCTAAACAAGTCTGAGGGGAAAGAATGACTAATGATGCAGGTAAGTCTGATCCCTCGGACCTGTATTATGAAATGATGCAACATGGAGTATGCGGTTAGTACTTAGAATGTACTGAGTATGCAAGGTAAGTAAAAATGGATAGTTAAAATACATAAGAGTACATAAGAGTAGGACAATATGAATGTGAAGTGAATATCGAAATATAAATATGCGGGGTCAAGGTTTTCAAACCATTCATAATCTAGTCATAATCATAATCGTAAGAGAAACCTTATAAAACATAACTTGAGATAAAGTAACATAAAAATGACAATCCATAAATCATGCGGAATAATGGGAGAACTCATCTTAACTGACACAATCATGATAGAGCTTACATAATGCCCCATCTATCTCACCCAAGTAGGCAGAGCCGTCCCAGTATTTCCAAGCAAGGAACGTGCATGATGTGATATCTCAATCCATGAATACATATACCTATGGTGGAATGTAGTTCTGAGACCACGGGTTTTACCTAAACACCGATTTTATTCAGTGGTAGATAATGGTCCCAAAATCATGTACATGAGGGCTCATATAGAAATTGTGAAATAATTCATAATGTTCATGGACAAATAAATCATAAAATACTTGATCATACTCGAAATACTTGATTAGAAATGAATAAGGGCCCGTGAGTCAGCCAAAAGTGATACATTCATAAATCATGAAGAACATGCATATTTGTGAAAATTCATATACTTGACATTCATAAATACAAGAAGAGTACTTGAAGAGAAATCAGATCCTTAATCATAATTTCATAATTTACGGTTATGAAGATCAAAATCATAATAGAATCATAACTTGACTTCTCATGAAACATTGCATAATTTGGCAAAGATTTTCTAGGATCTTAAATCATAAATATTATAATTAATCTAGGTATAAAATTTGCCCATAGATCTTAAAACAACATTTAAAACATAAAGAGAATTGACCCATAATCCAATCAAAGATAATCCCATGAAATTGGGGTTAAAACCCCATAAGATCACCAAATTTACTTTAATACTTGAATTCATGAATCTAGAGGGAAATTGGGACATGAGAGTGAAGGGAGACTCTCATTCACAATCCCACATACCTGGGTAATCGGATCACACTCTCCCTTAAAAGCCCAAAGGAATTGGAGAAGAATTTTGAGAGTTCTAGGCTTATTCTTCCCTTAGAAATCCTCTAGTTTGCATGCATGGGGAGGGAATCGGTTAGAATCGATTTAACCCTCATAAAACTCCCCTATTCTAAGCTTAAAATGACGTATTTTAGGCCTTAGGTGTTTAGGAATTACAAAAACACCCTAACTAAAACGAAGGAAAAATACACAGTGTTAGTAATCACGGGCCTCACCATGATTCGTACCATGAAGTAACGCCACGTGGTCACCATTCTATCCTGGATTCTCACCATGGGTCCATCTTAAGACTCGTTACAAGACACCATGAATCGTTAGGTCACCCGTGGTCACTGAGTCTCAATTGCTAACTTTTCCCTCTGAAACCTTCCACGACTCATGGTTCCATACAACGGGTTGTAACTGTAATACTTGGAAAGCCCTAAGATCATACCTAAGGATTCAAATGTAGAAAATAGTAACTTCTTCATCAGGTCATAGGAAGAGTCATCTAGTGACCGTGAAGTACCCCGCGAATCATTAAGTGACTCGTGGAGTGGAGGAAAAGTTGGCTATGAATGGTGGTCTGAGGGTTGATCAGGGGAGAAGCCACGACTTATGGTTAGAGGCACAAGTCGTTAGGTTGGCCGTGGTTAGGAGTTTGACTTAGATGTTGAAATGTTGGACAGCGTTCACCATGATTTGTCACCAAGGGTCGTTAGGTACACCACAATTCGTGGTGAACCTCATGGTGACTGGCAAGGTAGTGTTTTCCAGTGTTGGCAACGAGTGCAGGCAATTAGTCGTCCCTCAGGCAATGAGTCATCCAGTCCTCCATTGGGACTGGCAATATAATTTTTTCCTGCGGATTTATTAAGGGCTTTTCCATAATTTCGAAGCTCCTAAGGCCTAAAGTGTGTCATATTAAGCTCCGATAGGTGTGTTTTAAGAGGGTTTAACTCATTCTAAACCTACCCTATCCATGCATGCAATCGTAGAAGTTCCTAAGGCTGATCAAGCCTTGAATTTCATCAAGTTCTTCCCCAAATCCTTTGGGCATTCAAGAAGGTTATGAAATAATAAGTACCGAGGTATATAGGGTTATGGATTGGTCTATTCATCCACTCCCTTGCCCAATTCCTTCTCAATTCATGAAAATTCTAAGTTGATGAATCTATCGCCTTTTAACCCAACTTGTGAATTCTGTAAGCATCTATCATGGGTAAATCCTATTCATCTCTCTAATGTTGAATTATGATTCATGGGAATATTTTATAGTGTTTTCAATTAAAATTACTGTTTTCAAGTTTTACAAATTATAATGCCCACTTATGAAAGTTCATGAAAAGTTGAGGTTATGATATATGTTTTCAAGTATGATGAGATCTATATGATGAAACTATGATTTCTAATTACCCATGTTATCCATGATTTTGACAATCTAAAATATGTATAAGTTTGGTCAAGCCCATATGATTAAGTATGATCATGATTTACTTCAATTTCATGTTATGAGCTTACCACATAGCTTTAGAGTCTAGACTCCCACTTTTCAGCTTGTTGTATGCTTTGAGTCAAGGGTCCTCATGTTATGTTTTCAAATTATGCATGTAATATTATGATTCAACTTTATCGCGAGATGATAGTTCAGCTTTCCTGAAAAACAATGGAGAGCATATGCATGTTTTTGGGAGTAGTGTCTAGCACCGAGTAGGCTAACGGTTAAGTCAACCCCGTGCATCAAAACTATGAGACAACGTAGGTATGTTCAGATTATTTGGGACCTCCCGTGTGATCTTTCCATTTCCCCAAGGGGCCTTTAGTTTGATATCGATATCATGGTCACATCCTTAGCCCTGGCAAGGCTTTGCATGACTCTGCTCACATGAATGTAATAGTCGGGATCATGTAAGCTCTATCGTGTTAATATCAGTTATGTGACGATTCTCCTATTATTCTTCATAATTTCAATTATGCATGTTCAACATTCATGATATAATATTTCAACAGGTTTGATGCAATGTTCAATTGTACTTATGAATAATCAGTTTTAGCTTTGCATCATTCGATTATGTTATGACATTTAGTTATGTTTAAGTCATGTTTTCAGATACTAGCATGCATGCGCTACTCTCAGAATCTTATGATGAAATATTTTATGATAAGCATGATTTCTAATTTTTACTTACTTAGCGGCTTTACTTACCTTGCATACTCTTTACATTGCGTGTACTGACCGCATACTCTATGTTATATCATTTTATGATATAATCTCGGACATTCAGGTTCAGTCCCATCATTAGCAAAATCCCTCAGAGTTAGCATTATTCAGCTGTTGGTGTGTCCTTATCTTTCGAGGGCCATTGTTAATAAGCTCGTATACGTATTTTCAGTTTTAGTTTGTAGTGAGTTAGTTGGGGTCTTGTTCCATCAACTCGTCAGGTTATAAAGGCTTATTAGACATAACATGTAATTAGCTTCGAATTAGTATTACATTTTCAATTGTTTAGTTGTTATTAGATTTTTTGAATTCTGCATTATTATGTTGAGTTCAGACGTGATGTTTATGCCATGGGTCGACTTGGAGCCTCACGGGATTTGTTGTCCTGTATCTTGATCCGAGCCTATGTTCAGGTCGTGACAAACTTTATATCAAAGAATTAGGTTTTGAAGTGTCCTAGGGTGTCTGAAAGTCGCATTAAGTAGAGTTTTCTTCATGGGTGTGAAGTGTGCCACACTTATGATGAAGAGGCAATGGAACTTTTAAGGAAATTTCCCTTCTTTAATGATCTATGTCGCGCGAAGAAATGTCTCTCTATCCTTCTAACTTTTGTAGAATCTTGCCTCCTCGATGAGTTAATGGAAGAAAGAACGCAAATGGAAATGGCCATGAGAATGGAAACGAAGATGGGCACCAGTAGGCCCAACCAGCCCTTGAGGATAATGTTCCCGAGCAGGTGGCCCATGCAGAGTTTAGGGCTTCCATTCAGATTTTGGCACAGGCATTGACCGCTCAAGTCAACCAACAGGCGGTAGTGCATGTTCCCTTGAATGGAAATGCGTCAGCGACAAAAGTCAGGGACTTTCTTAGGATGAACCCTCTAGAGTTTCTCGGATCGAAGGTGGATGAGGATCCACACGAGCTTATTGATGAGATTTAGAAAATCACCCAGATCATGGGGGTGATAGGGGAGGAGTGCGCAGCCTTAGCCTCTTATCAGCTAAAAAGGGTTGCACATATCTGGTTCAGACAGTAGAAGGATGATAGGGCAGTTGGTGCGTACCCTATTGGTTGGGATTAGTTTCGTACCATGTTTTTGGATCAGTTCTTCTCCTGAGAGATTAGGGAGATCAAAGTAGATAAGTTTTTGAACTTGAGGCAGAACAACATGACAGTCCAGGAGTATGCTTTAGAGTTCACTCGCTTGTCAAAATATGCACCAGAGATGGTGGCTAACCAGAGGGCTCAAGTATGTCCGTTCTTGCATGGGATAGCAGACTATTTGGTCAATGATTGCTAGACCATGATGCTTCATCAGGACATTGACTTCTTATAGATAGTTTTGTACTCCCAGCAGATAGAGGCTGTACAAGCGAGTGATGCAAGAGAGAGGCTGAGAGGGCCAGGACTAATAGCTTTGGATTCTCCTAATAGATTCCTTGTTGTGGGCATCGTCAGCAATCCCACCAGAGATCATCAGCCCTACCACCGTTAGTAGCGAGTGTTCCATCGAGATATAGGCATGACCATAGGGGACAAGCATCAGTCTCTCGGTCATGGGAGCAAATCTATGGAGCCCAG
>JACEIK010001997.1:119420-139675 GCA_018107945.1 Datura stramonium
GGTGTGGGAAGCCTGGACATATGCTCAGAGATTGTCCAGTAGCTAGAAAGGCTCATGGTAGAGGCCGAGACCCATCCACTAGTTCAATATCCCCACCAGCACATTCAGTTAAGCAGGGATCCTCCACTACTGTAGGTGGAGGCCAGCGTCTATACCCTTGCATCTCATAAGGAGTAGGAGGCCTCTCCAGATGTAGTCATTGGTATGTTACGAGTATTCCACCTTGATGTATATGCTTTGTTAGATCTAGGGGGTACCTTATCTTTTGTGACTCCCTATTCTACTAGTAGTTTTGGAGTTAGTCCCGAAATCCTATCAGAACCCTTCTCAGTCTCTACTCCAGTTGGTGATTAAATTATAACTCGATGGATATATAGAAATTGCCCTGTCACAATCCTTTAGAAAGTCACCTCAGCAGATTTAGTAGAGGTAGCCATGACAGATTTTGATTTTATCTTTGGCATGGGTTTGCTACATGCATGTTATTCCTCATTAAATTGTAGAACCTGTGCGGTAGAGTTCCAGTTTCTGGGTGAGCCAGTCCTAGAGTTGAAGGGTAGTTCAGTTGTTCCTGTAGGTCACTTCATTTCCTATCTTAAGGCCAGAAAGATGATCTATAAAGGTTACGTGTACCACCTAGTTAGGGTTAAGGATGCTACATATAAAATCGCAACTATTAAGTCAGTTCCTGTAGTGTGTGAATATCCAGTACTGTTTCCAGATGATTTACCGGGAATTTCTCCTGAGCGGGAGATTGATTTTGGTACTTCTTCCTGATACACATTCTATATCTATTCCTTCTAAAATAATGGCTCTAGCTGAGATAAAGATGTTGAAGGAGCAGTTGAAGGATCTGTTAGACAAAGGCTTCATCAGACTTAGCAAATCCCAGTGGGGTGCGCCAGTTCTCTTTGTTCAAAAGAAGGATGGTTCCTTTCGAATTTTCATTGATTATCGGCAAGTGAACAAGGTCACCATTAAGAATAGGTATCCACTACTCAGAATTGATGATTTACTCAACTAGCTTAAAGGTGCCAAGTGTTTTTCAAAGATAGACCTCATATCCGGATATCATCAACTCAAAGATAGAGAGAGTGATATCCCGTAGACAGCCTTCAAGACTCGGTATGGTCACTATGAGTTTGTAGTTATGTCTTTTGGCCTAATGAATGCTCTTGTAGCTTTTATGGATTTGATGAACAGGGTGTTCAAGTCGTATTTGGATATGTTCATGATTCTGTTCATATATTACATTATCATATACTCTCGGAGCGAGGAGGAGCATGCCGCTCATTTGAGGGTGGTGCTACAAATCCATAAGGATCGCCAGTTTTATGGTAAATTTAGCAAGTGTGAGTTTTGGATAAAATCAGTAGCACTTTTGGGTCATGTGGTATCAAGTGAGGGTGTACAGGTGGACTCTCAAAAGATAGAAACTATGAAGAATTGGCCTAGACCAGTTAGTCCTTTGGATATCAGGAGGTTCTTGGGCTTAGCTGGTTAATACAAGAGGTTTTTTTTTGAAGGATTTTTGTCCTGTGCGGCACCGTTGACTAATTGGACCTAGAAGAAAGTGAACTTTCAATAGTCAGAGGCCTGTGAGAAGAGCTTCCAAGAGTTGAAGGCTCGACTCACCTCTGTGCCAATGTTGATCCTACCTGAGGGTACCAATGGGTTTGTGGTATATTATGATGACTTAAGAATTGGCCTTGGTTGGGTATTACTGCAGCACGGTAGGTAATAGACTATGCTTCCAGGCAGCTGAAAGTCCATTAAAAGAATTATCCGACTCGGCAATTGAACAAGGTCACCATTAAGAACAGGTATCCACTCCCGAGAATTGATTATTTACTCGACTAGCTTAAAGGTGCCAAGTGTTTTTCAAAGATAGACCTCATATCCTGATATCATCAGCTCAAAGTTAGAGAGAGTGATATCCCGAAGACAGCCTTTAAGACTCGGTATGGTCACTATGAGTTTGTAGTTATGTCTTTTGGACTAATGAATGCTCCTGTAGCTTTTATGGATTTGATGAACAGGGTGTTCAAGTCGTATTTGGACATGTTCATGATTCTGTTCATAGATTACATTATCATAAACTCTCGGAGCGAGGAGGAGCATGCCGCTCATTTTAGGGTTGTGCTATAAATCTATAAGGATCGCCAGTTGTATGGTAAATTTAGCAAGTGTGAGTTTTGGCTAAAATCAGTAGCATTTTTGGGTCATGTGGTATCAAGTGAGGGTGTACAGGTGGACTCTCAAAAGATAGAAACTATGAAGAATTGGCCTAGACCAATTAGTCCTTTGGATATCAGGAGGTTCTTGGGATTAGCTGGTTAATACAGGAGGTTTTTGTTGAAGGATTTTCATCCATTGCGGCACCGTTGACTAATTTGACCCAGAAGAAAGTGAAGTTTCAATAGTCAGAGTCCAATGAGAATAGCTTCCAAGTGTTGAAGGCTCGACTCACCTCTGCGCCAATGTTGATCCTACCTGAGGGTACCTATGGGTTTGTGGTATATTATGTTGCCTCAAGGATTGGCCTTGGTTGTGTATTACTGCAGCACGGTAGGTTATAGCCTACGCTTCCAGGCAGCTGAAAGTCCATTAAAAGAATTATCGGACTCAGCACCTCGAGTTGGCGGCGGTAGTATTTGACTTGAAGATTTGGTGACTCTATCTGTATGGAGTCCATGTGGATGTGTTTACGGACCACAAAAGCCTGTAGTACGTGTTTACTTAGAGGGATCTGAATCTACGTCAGAGAAGGTGGTTGGAGTTTCTTAAAGATTACAATAAGATTTTCTTTATCCGGTATAAAACGGGAACTACGAGCAAATAGAACACCTTTCAAGAGTATCAATACCGTCACATGAATCGTAAATGCATGCATGTGATGTACCAAGAAATCAGTGGTTCCTAATGGAATTGGCAACAAAGCCACCTTGCCAAGTGTCTTTTATCATTCGGGAAAGGCTAATATGGTGGCAGAAGCTCTTAGCGAGCTTTCTATGGAGAGTCTAACCCATTTATATGAGGAGAGAAGAGAGTTAGTGAAGGATGCACATCGGCTTGCACGGCTAAGAGTTCATCTTGTTGACTCGACGGATGGTGGTGTCATTGTTTAGATTGGATCTAAATCTTCCTTGGTGACCTAGGTCAAAGATAGGATAAGACGAGGATTCTATTTTAGTAAAGTTGAAGGAAGTCATTTAGAATCAGAAAGTGGAGGTTTTCTCCTAAGAGGGAGATGGTGTACTACAATATCAGGGTCATTTGTGTGTATCGGGTGTTGATGACTTGAGGGAGAGGATGTTGCATGTGGCTCATGATTCCAGATATTCTATACATCCAGCCGCCACAAAAATGTACCATGACCTACGAGAAGTTTTGTCACGACCCAAACGTACACCCGAATCGTAGACACAGGACGAGGAGCCCCGAGAGACCCTATGTCAACCCATGGCACGAGCATACATCTAATTCAATCACATGAGCAGAAGACTTAGCATAGAAAACGTAATCATATCATAAAATAAGGGGAAGAACAACACGATACTTATACAATACGACGGAATACAACTTTTAGTCTGATAAGCCTCTAAACATGAAAGGCAGATTGATGGGACAACTCCCCAACTAATCCAATATCCAGAAACTGAAAGAAATATCATAGAGTGTGAACATGCAGCCCTCGGAACATGAGGATTCACCAAGTATGCTAAGAGCAAGGCTGAACTAGCTACGGGTGAGGATGAGCCTAAGAACTGGGACCTGTATCATGAAATGATACAGCATAGAAAGTATGTGGTCAGTACATGAATTGTACTGAGTATTCAAGGTAAGTAAAATGGACATTTAAAACATGTATAAAAATCCATAAGTAATCATAAGAGTCAGACAACATGCTCGTATTGTAAATAATCATAACATATCATACAACTTAGGGTTTTGAATAGGTTCGTAGCATAACATAGTCATAGTCATAATAGAAGAGCTTTAATTAACATAACTTGAGTTAATATACATAATCATAACATGCATCAATCATGAGGAACAGTGGGAGATTCTCTTAACCGACATAACCCATATGAGCACACATGAAGCCCGACTTATAACCCTAGTCGGAAGGGTGTCCGTACCTTGTCAAGGGTAGCACCATGAAAGTGTGATATCACCCTGAAAAGCGCCATTTTGGCTAGGGAAAGTCATGAAAGGGGTCCCAACATACCTACGGTGGCACGTAGTTCATGAGATCTAGGGCTTAACCTAAGCCCCGAACCAACTCGGCGTTCGATACTACTCAAAAAACATATATAGTGCTCATAGTATAACATGCATGAATTCACGGGCTAGTCAAATCATAATAATCATAAATATACTTGTATAAATGTGAACTTTCCATGACATGAGGCCCACGAGTCGGCCAAAAACATAATTCATGATTAATAAGATTCATTCATACTCGTAGATCATGCATATAGCTTGAATTTCATAAAATCATAATGGGTAACATAATGAATTCATAATTTAAAATATAATTCATGATGGGATTGTAAAGAACATCGATGGGATAATAGATCATAAATCGATTCATCACGGGGCATGCATAATTGAGCTTAATTGTTTAGAAATCAAATTAATAATATGTCACGCCCCGCAACTGGGGTAGGGCGCGACTGGCTCCCCATACCCGACTGACTGGGATGCCGGCTATATGACATCTGTAACTGTAACACTTAGGTCGTTCAGGCCAACTATCATAATCAACTGAAGCACAAACTAGACCATAGTGTCTCAGCAATACATGGTAAACAGCTGAAATAAAAACAAGGCTATGAGTATGCTAAACCAAACAACAAAAAGCCGACAAGACCACAAACAAAATACCATTATACACACTAAGTACACAAAGCCTCTAAAGAATAAACTGACTTATGGTTGGAACAGGGCTCCGACCTACCCATAACTGCATCTCCAAACTCTAACTGAAACAAATCCAGTCTTAGCTCCAGAAAAAAGGATCAAACCAACACATCCGCTAATCTCACGAATTGTCGATGCCATCTGTCTAGTGGGCATGCGCGATAACCCCATGCCACGGAGCTACTGTTGCGCGATGGGCAGCATGGCACAGAGGCAATTCATGGCCGTCCAAAATGTGTGATTTTTAACTTAGTATAAATAGGACACTTAGCTCCTAAAATCATATTATCACGAAATATTTTTAGAACAATGGAGAGGAGAGAAGGTAGAAGTGAAGAACTCTACCTAAGGTTAATTATTTTTCATTCTCTTTTAATAATTCTTGTATGTACTTTACTTTAATTATGTTTGTATGTAATTGTACGAACATGAGTGGCTAAAAGTCCTCCTCTAGGGTTGAGGCCACATAATATTAATGGAATTGCATGAATTTTTCTTTGGTTTGACTTGTTAGTTGTTGTTTTGTCTTACCTACTACTTTATTGCTGTTTTATGCTTGATCACAATGCAAACAAACTTGTTAAGCTTAGGTAAAAGCTTGAAAGAGTGGCACTAGGCTAGAACACAAGAATGTAGGGAGAAAGTTCTCGTCTTTATGATAGGATTCATGATTAGAATAGAAACTATACTTAATATGACTTGCTTGGTTACTAAAAAGAGATGATAGCAAGACAACGATTTAGAATTGTCACATCACCGCTTGTAGAAGTAGTTGTGAAGCTAAGTAGGGTTAAATCATAAGAGGTATGAAAGTCCGAAATTAAGGGCACACACCCCGTAAACCACATCCATGTAGTTAAACTGCACACGAATTAGGACATCACATCCCCGCTCAATGATGTAGGTGTGAGACTAGTTTGTTGTGTTTAGATGCTCAAAAGACCATGAACATTGCATTTTAACTAGGTGGACAAGAATTGAAGTTTTCATACTCGAACCATTGAGAATTGTAGTATTGCATGATTATCAGGCCTTATCTGTAGTTGCTTCTTGTATTGTTTCTAGATTATTTTGTGATAACCTCTAGATTTAATTAAAATTATCCAAAATCTCTTCTATCAACACTTGTGAAGGTTAAATTAACACTTGAACTTGAATATTTGCTTAATTTGTCCAGTCCCCGTGKGTTCAAYATGCAKCTCTTAAAAAGGGGCACTATATTACTTKTACGACCGCGCACGYGTGCRATACGTTTTTGGTKYCATTGCCGGGGACTRSMAGCATTTAGTGAATTTTTCTATWTTTKTGTGAATTTTATATTCCKTWAGWGTTGGAAAACATGGTCTTAGTCTGCTATATTRCARKTAACAGGTTTTCCTTGCAGACTTTCCATGGAATAGAGATCTGGTGGAACCTTTGTTGGAACTTGAATGCCACTGCATTTGCTCACGAGGGAAGCTCTAGAGCGGAAGTTGAAAAGGTTGCAAGAACAGTTACAACAACCTCCACCAGTTGAGCAAGCAAAGTTGTTACCTAATCAGATGGCACTCGACTAGTTTGCGAAGTGGCAATCCCACTAACGACGAATGTGACCTCTAGTATCCACGAAACGGAGCCCAGAGGAAACTTTGAGCTTAATAAGAATATGGTACAACTGTTACATTCTAATGGCCAATTCACTGGAATGACAAATGAGGTCCCACAACAACACTTATAGAATTTCCTGGAGATCAGTGAAACTTTTGTCCCCACCGGTCTGTCAACTGACTATGTCCGACTCACACTCTTCCCATTCTCATTATTGGGAGAGGAAAAGAGGTGGTTGAAGTCTAAGCCACCGAATTCCATTACTTCTTGGAACGACCTAGAAAGGAAGTTCCCCATCAGATTCATCCCTTCAGGAATGACTACCAAGCACAGGAGTGAAATATTAAGCTTCAAGCAGACGCCAAAGGAGAACCTATATTTGGCTTTGGAGAGATTCAAATAATTGTTGAAAGATTGCCCCCATCATCAGCAGTCCAATGAGGTGCTAGTCCATACCTTTGTGGAGAGTCTAGACCCACATACAAAAATCCAATTAGACTCTGTATTGAGTGGGCATGCACTAGAGAAGACATATGATGAGTTGTACACTCTATTAAAAAGAATTGCTCAAGGAAACCCGGAATGGCACAGTGAATCATCAAGAGGGGCAGGAAAGTAAGCAGCACAGCTAGTAGAAGTGGATAGTGTCTATGCCTTGGCATCACAACTAACGTCATTGCAGCATCAAATAGTGACTCAGTTCAAGAAACTAAGTATGAACCAGCCAAAGTGTTGTAATGCCCTGAGCCTACACCCTGGACGTAACACGGTACTTGAAGACACAACTAACCCAAGTCAACCCCTGGTCTACCATTCACTAGAATTCTAGGTAAACATGCACATCAGAACTTTGAAATTGTATCATAAAACATTTATGAAAGAAAAGTGTGAAAACATAAAGTTCAAACAATTGAATAATACTAATAAATCTGAAAATCATGTATGTCTGAAAGCCATCTAACTGAGGAGTTGCTGGGACAAGCCCCCAGCTAACTCTAAGTCTAACTGAAACTAATACATGACTGGAACAAAGAAATAATGCCCTCGGATGATTAGGACTCATACTTCAGATGCTGCGATGAATAAGCTGAACTGCGGCAACTAACAGTGCTGAGTTTGAGAATCTGGAGTTGTATAATGAAACGATACAGCATAAAAGTATGCGTCAGTACTTTAAATGTACTAAGTATGCGAGAGGGATATACTGATAGATGTAAATGACTGAACTGGAACGGCATTAATTCACCAGCTAATTATCTGAACTGAAATAATATGAAGTATCTAAGATGGTCAAAATGACCCTTTCTAGTGGTCAAAGACATGCGCTAAATCTGTAATACTGAATCTGAAATATTGCAGCGAACTGAAATGAACTGATGGATCTGAAATTAGACTGAGATTCTTATTCTGAAATTAGAATGGACTGACTAGTGGCAGAATCTATAACCGACATTTAACCACGTGAGCTAGACGTGGAGTCTGATGTATACACCTCATCGGTAGGAACCAATATACCTTGTCAGGGTATAAAGGCATGAACTGGGTGATCACAAAAGTTTGGGGCCAATCAGGCCAAGTAATACTGTAACCTACGCTGGCAACGTTGTTTTGAGAACCTGGGTGCGTAGGAACCACGGCCCGCTCGGTGCTAAGTTCTATTCCCACTAGAAAACATATACTGAACTACTAAGCTAATAGCTCGAAATTGGGGTTCAAGACTTTTCAGGTACATATAACTGCATATACTCTGAGAGTCTTATCGGACAAGATTCTGAAACTAGGTTCTAGATTTGTCAGAGCTGCTTTTCTAGACGCGTCGTAACCGTCTAAGAACAAGTTGTAACTGAACTGGGGTCCCGGGGCTGGTCAGAGCTATACACTAAAATGTCATGACCGCCTAATGGACCATATAACTATAACCTGAGTCTAATTCTAAAAACTGAGAGGCACCACTAACACCTCGAGAAAAGACTGATGTCAAACTAATCAGTTGACAATTTTTTGAATGATTATGAAGAGATTCTATGTTCTACCTAGTATGAATTACTAAAATCTAATATAGAACCCAACTTATTCCAACAACACGGAAATTTTTTTAATACGGAAAAAATTCAAGAATTAACGAACTCTCACCCGACAAGGCAAAAATCCTTCTTAACAATGGAATAATTGCTCATCATATATATAGTAAGAATTTCTAGGAAATCCAGCCCAAAACATCTTCATTCACTAGATTGAATTTAATTTGCAAGAATCATTACTCGAAAGTTATGGCTTAAATTCACTTCTATACGAACATTGAAATTTTAATTAGGAACTGAAGAATATAATATGAACAACCAACATGGATATGACATCTGTAACTGTAACACTTAGGTCGTTCAGGCCAACTATCACAATCAACTAAAGCACAAACTAGACCATAATGTCACAACAATACAGGTTAAACAACTGAAATAAAAACAAGGCTATGAGTATGCTAAACCAAACAACAAAAATCCAACAAGACCACAAAGAGAATACCATTATACACACTAAGTCCACAAAGCCTCTAAAGAATAAACTGACTTATGGTTGGAACAGGGCTCCGACCTACCCATAACTGCATCTCCAAACTCTAACTGAAACAAAACAAGTCTTAGCTCCAGAAAGAAAGGATCAAACCAACACATCCGCTAATCTCACGAACTGTCGATGCCATCTGTCTAATGGGCATGCGCGATAACCCCGTGCCACGGAGCTGCTATTGTGCGATGGGCAGCATGGCACAGAGGCAGTTCATGGCCAGCCAAAATGTGTGATTTTTAACTTAGTATAAATAGGACACTTAGCTCCTAAAATCATATTATCACGAAATATTTTTAGAGCAATGGAAAGGAGAGAAGGTAGAAGTGAAGAACTCTACCTAAGGTTAATTATTTTTCATTCTCTTTTAATCATTCTTGTATGTACTTTACTTTAATTATGTTTGTATGTAATTGTACGAACATGAGTGGCTAAAAGTCCTTCTCTAGGGTTGAGGCCACATAATATGAATGGAATTGCATGAATTTTTCTTTGGTTTGACTTGTTAGTTGTTGTTTGGTCTTACCTACTTCTTTATTGCTGTTTTATGCTTGATCACCATGCAAACAAACTTGTTAAGCTTAGGTAAAAGCTTGAAAGGGTGGCACTAGGCTAGAACACAAGAATGTAGGGAGAAAGTTATCGTCTTTATGATAGGATTCATGATTAGGATAGAAACTATACTTAATATGCCTTGCTTGGTTACTAAAACGAGATGATAGCAAGACACCGATTTAGAATTGTCACATCACCGCTTGTAGAAGTAGTTGTGATGCTAAGTAGGGTTAAATTATTAGAGGTATGAAAGTCCGTAATTAAGGGCACACACCCCGTAAACCACATCCATGTAGTTAAACTGCTCACGAATTAGGACATCACATCCCCGCTCAATGATGTAGGTGTGAGACTAGTTTGTTGTGTTTAGATGCTCAAAAGACCATGAACATTGCATTTTAACTAGGTGGACAAGAATTGAAGTTTTCATACTCGAACCATTGAGAATTGTAGTATTGCATGATTATCAGGCCTTATCTGTAGTTGCTTCTTGTATTGTTTCTAGATTATTTTGTGATAACCTCTAGATTTAATTAAAATTATCCAAAATCTCTTCTATCAACACTTGTGAAGGTTAAATTAACACTTGAACTTGAATATTTGCTTAATTTGTCCAGTCCCCGTGKGTTCAAYATGCAKCTCTTAAAAAGGGGCACTATATTACTTKTACGACCGCGCACGYGTGCRATACGTTTTTGGTKYCATTGCCGGGGACTRSMAGCATTTAGTGAATTTTTCTATWTTTKTGTGAATTTTATATTCCKTWAGWGTTGGAAAACATGGTCTTAGTCTGCTATATTRCARKTAACAGGTTTTCCTTGCAGACTTTCCATGGAATAGAGATCTGGTGGAACCTTTGTTGGAACTTGAATGCCACTGCATTTGCTCACGAGGGAAGCTCTAGAGCGGAAGTTGAAAAGGTTGCAAGAAAAGTTACAACAACCTCCACCAGTTGAGCAAGCAAAGTTGTTACCTAACCAGATGCCGCCCAACCAGTTCGCGAAGTGGCAATCCTACTAACGACGAATGTGACCTCCAGTATCAGTGAAACAGAGCTCGAAGGAAACTTTGAGCTTAATAAGAATATGGTACAACTATTATATTCTAATGGCCAGTTCACTGGAATGACAAATGAGGACCCACAACAGCACTTACAGAATTTCCTGGAGAGCAGTGAAAGTTTTGTCCCCACCGGTCTGTCAACTGACTATGTCCGACTCACAGTCTTCCCATTCTCATTATTGGGACAGGAAAAGAGGTGGTTGAAGTCTAAGCCACCGAATTCCATTACTTCTTTGAACGACCTAGAAAGGAAGTTCCTTATCAGATTCTTCCCTTCAGGCATGACTACCAAGCTCAGGAGTGAAATATTAAGCTTCAAGCATATGCCGGAGGAGAACCTATATTTGGCTTGGGAGAGATTCAAATCATTGTTGAAAGATTGCCCCCATCATCAGCAGTCCAATGAGGTGCTTGTCCATACCTTTGTGGAGAGTCTAGACCCACATACAAAAATCCAAATAGACTCTGTATTGAGTGGGCAAGCACTAGAGAAGACATATGATGAGTTGTACACTCTATTAAACAGAATTGCTCAAGGAAACCCGGAATGGCACAGTGAATCATCAAGAGGGGCAGGAAAGAAAGCAGCACAGCTAATAGAAGTGGATAGTGTCAATGCCTTGGCAGCACAACTAACGTCATTGCAGCATCAAATAGTGACTCAGTTCAAGAAACTAAGTATGAACCAGCCAAAGTGTTTTCGGGGCATTACAATATCTCCCCTTTGTTAACATTCGTCCTTGAATGTTAGAAAACACAGAGGAAGCAGAAAAATAACAATCAAAATTTTCAAATACAGCTCATTTGACTTCAAAACTACCAGAATGACTACCTCCATTTCAAAATACATAACTAAACTGGATTTACTTATCAAAACTACAAGAATGACTACCTCAACTTGCTCATTTCTCCATAAGACTTTGACTGGAGCTATTTCCTTGTTCCTTAACTTACGAACCTGACGGTCAAGGATCTGGACTGGTACTTTCTCATATAAGAGACTATGTTTTATTCCTACACTGTCCAATGGCACAACTGAGGTTGGATCTCCGATGCACTTCTTCAAAAGTGACACATGGAAAACTGGATGTACAACTGCCAATTCTGAAGGTAACTCTAGTTCCTAAGCCACATTTGTTATACGCGTCAAAATTCTATAAGGTCCCACATACCTCGGACTGAGCTTTCCCTTCTATCCAAACCTCATCACCCCTTTCATGGGAAAAATTTTCAGGTATACCCAGTCATCAACTGCAAACTCCAACTCTCTTCACCTCACATCGGCATAAGATTTTTGGCGGCTCTGAGCTGTTTTCAGCCTTTCTCAGATGAGCTCAACTTTCTGCATTGCCTCGTGAACTGAGTCTGGCCCTATCAAGGTAGTTTCCCCAACTTCGAACCACTGTATAGGAGATCTACACCTTCTACCAGACAATGCTTCAAACGGGGTCATCTAGATGCTGGAATGGTAGTTGTTGTTGTACGCAAATTCGATAAGAGGCAAATGGTCATCCCAATTACCCTTAAAATCATTTGAGCACGCTCTTAGCATATCTTCCAGGGTCTAAATGGTCCGCTCAGCTTTTGCATTGGTCTGCGGATGAAAAGCAGTGCTGAGTTTTTCCTTAGTGCCCTGTCCCTTCTGAAAAGACTTTCAAAAATGGGAGGTGAACTAGGTACCCCTGTCTGAAATAATGGCCAATGGCACCCCATGCAGTCTAACCAGCTCTCGAATATGAATTTTAGCATAGTCCTCAGCTGAATCTTTGGTTTTGACAGGATGGAAATATGCTGACTTAGTCATTCGGTCTACTACTACCCAAATTGAGTCACGCTATCGACGAGTCCGAGGTAGACCCGTAATATGTTTACTTCTTCGCACTTCCATGTGGGTACGCTGATATCCTGGGTCATACCTCCCGGTCTCTGTTTCTCTACCTTAACTTGCTGGTAGTTCGGGCACTTAGCTACAAACTCAACAATGTCTTTCTTCATGCCATTCCCTAGTAAATATCTCGCAAATCGCGGAATCTTGACCTATGTGCCTCAGCCAGTATCTACTGTGTCAACTCACCAACATCCGGCATGCACAATCTTCCCTACTTTGCAATACCACGCCACCTTTAGCTGAATCCACCAACTGCACCCCTAACTGGGCTAGCCTGTGAACTTCTTTCGCTAGCTCCCTCTTGCCTTCCTCAATGTGAGCTACACTTCCCATAGACCGCCTGCTTAGGGAGTCATCCACCACATTGGATTTTCTCAGGTGATACAATACACTCATGTCGTAGTCTTTCAGGAGCTCTAACCACCTTCTCCGTTGGAGGTTTAGGTCCTTCTGGCTGAACACATATTGAAGACTCTTGTGATCCGTGAATACATCCTTGTGAGCCCCGTACAAGTAGTGTCTCCATATTTTTAACGCGAATACCACTGCTTCCAACTCCAATTCATTAGTTGGGTAATTCATCTCATGAACCTTGAGCTGTCTGGAGGCATAGGCTATAACTTTTCCCCGCAGCATCAGAACGCAACTGAGTCCAACTCTGGAAGCGTCACAATAGACAACTAACCTATCTGAACCTTCCGGCAAGGTTAACACTGGGGTGGTAGTGAGTCGAGTCTTCAACTCCTGAAAACTCTTCTCACACTCATCTGACCATTGAAATTTCACTTTCTTCTAGGTTAACTTGGTCAGGGTAGATGCTATGGAGGAGAGACCTTTCATAAACCATTGGTAATAACCCGCTAAGCCTAGGAAACTCTCGATTTCAGTAGGAGAGGTAGGTTTGGGCCAATCCTTCACTACAGCTATTTTATGAGAATCTACCTGTATTCCTTCACCTGAGACCACGTGACCTAAAAATGTCACGGACATCAACCAAAATTCGCACTTACTGAATTTGGCTAACAGCTTGCGGTCTCTAAGTGTTTGAAGCACCATCCTCATGTGATCTATATGCTCTTTCTCATTTCTGGAGTATACCAGAATGTCGTTGATAAATACAATGATGAACATATGTTGGTATTGTTTGGAAACCCTATTCATAAGATGCATTAAGGTTGCTGGGGCATTCGTTAACCCAAAGGACATCACCACAAGCTCGTAGTAATCATACCGAGTTCTAAATGTTGTTTTTGGTATGTCACTCTCTCTAACTCTTAAGTAATGGTACCCTGACCTGAGATCGATCTTGGAGAAATAGCTGGCTCCCTGAAGTTGATCAAACAGATGATAAATTATAGGGAGAGGGTACTTGTTCTTAACTATGACCTTGTTCATCTGATGGTAATCTATGCACATTCTGAGGGTATCGTCTTCTTACGCACGAATAGCACTGGAGAACCCAAGGAAGAGATGTTGGGTCTGATAAAACCCTTATCAAGAAGATCCTTTAACTACTCCTACAACTTCTTAAGCTCATCATGAGCCATTCTGTAAGGAAGGATGGAGATAGGCTGAGTATTTGGGAGGAGATCTATTCTGAAATCTATTTCCTATTCAGGGGGAACTCCAGGAAGATCCTCAGGAAAAACATTTGGGAACTCACTGACTACTCGAACTGACTGGATTGTTGGGGTCTCAGAGTTGGAATCCTTGAGCCGAACCAGATGATATGGACAACCTTTGGAAACTAGTTTCTAGGCCTTAATGTAGGAAATAAACCTACCCTTAGGCTCTGAACTTTTGCCCGACCATTCTAGCACTGGTTCGTTAGGAAACTGGAACTTGACAACTCTAGTTCTGCAATCAACTGAGGCATAGCAGTAGTATAACCAATCCATGCCGAGAATAAGATCAAAATCGACCATGTCTAGCTCTTCGAGAACAGCTGGAATTACTTTGTTCAAGACTAAGACTAGGAAATTTCTATACACCCGGCTGGCTCTAACTGACTTGCAAACTGGGGTGGAGACTGAGAAGGGTTCTGATAGGACCTCTGGATTGATGTTGAACTGGAATACTATATAGGGAGTCATGAATGAAAGACTGGCTCCTGGATCTAAGAGTGCATACACGCCTAGATAGAAGAGACGTAACATTTTAGTAACTACATTATGTGAGCTTTCCTAATCTTGATGGGAAAGTATAGCATAGAAATGATTTTTACGTTGATCGCCGTCTGTACCTGATGTGTTAGCTTGCTGGGCTGGTCAACCTGCTGGAGCTGATGGTGTGGTAGATTGTGATCTCCCTAGCCCAGCTGACGGGCACTCCCTAAGCCTATGTACAAGTTGTCCACACCCAAAGAAGTCGTCTCGTCCTTGAAGGAATTCTCCTGGGTGATTCCTACCACACTTGGGACAAGCTGGATACTTGTTCCCGGTACTGTGAGCCTGAGACTGGGTGCTAGATTACCCACTCCTCCGATTCGGATGAGACCAAAAAGTTGGGTGCTGGCTGAGCTAGGTGCTGGGGCCCTCTACTGTTGCTGCTAGTGTTGCTGCTGTGAGCAGATACCACCGAATGGCCAGTTCTTTCCCGCTTGTTCTTTCTCTCCATATCCTTCAGCTTCTCAGCCTCAATTTGCTAGGCATAGACAATCAGGCTAGACAGGTCCATGTCCTTGATCAGCATCGCGGTCTTGTACTCCTTGAGGACCAGATTAGATACCCCATTAACGAACTTCAGCATGCGGGCCCTTGACTAGGCTACCATCTATGGAGCATACTTTGATAACCTGGTAAACTCCAAAGCATACTCCTCCACTATCTTGTTGCCCTGAGGCAAGTTCATAAACTCTTCCATCTTTGCCTCCCTCAGCTCCCAGGGGAAAAATCTATCCAAGAAAGCTGTGTGGAACTCCTCCTACTCCACCGGTGCTGCTCCAGCTGGTCTCCCCTCCTTCCACTGTTCATACCAGACCTGGGCTACCCCTATAAGCTGGTAGGCAGCCAAGTCGGCACTCTCTGAGGGACTAACACCCATAATATAGGTAATCTTCCTGACCACATCTACAAACTCTTGGGGGTCCTCCCCCACTTTAGATCCTTGATACGATGGAGGGTTCATATGAGTTAAGTCCCGCACCCTTGCAGCTATTGCAGACCCGTCATGTTCACCGGCACAACCTGCTAATTCACCTGATTGGTCACGGTCTGAGCCAGTAACTGAATGGACGATCTAAACTCTACAGTAGAAACTGAATCATCTTGAGGAGCTGTCGGGGCTAGTAGAGCAGGTATGTTGGCATTACCGGCTCTTCTTCTGTTACCGCGTCTGGGAGGCATGGCTCACTGAAATGAAACAGAGCACGAATTAGAAGGGCATTTCTGGAATTGAACTTTGATGCACGATAAAGAATATGAACAAAAGAGAATTTTTCCTAATAACAGCTCGTAGCCTACACGTCATAAGTGTGGAGCGTTTCACACCCATGAAAAGGACTCTACTCGATGCAGCATTCAGACTCTCCGAGGATACTCTAAACCTAGGGATCTGATACCAAGTTTGTCACGCCCCGAGCCTACATCCTAGACGTAACACGGTACTTGAAGCCACAAGTGACCCCAAGTCAACCCCTGGTCTAGCATTCTGAGTAAACATGCATAGCGGAACTTTGAAATAGTATCATAAAACATTTATGAAAGACAAGTCTAAAAACATAAAGTTCAAACAATTGAATAATACTTTTAAATCTGAAAATCATATCCGTCTGAAAGCCATCTAACTGAGGAGTTGCTGGGACAAGCCCCTAGCTAACTCTAAGTCTAACTAAAACTAATATATGACTGAAAGAAAGAAATAATTCACTGGGATGATGAGGACTCGCACTTCAACTGATACGATGAAGAATCTGAACTGCGACAACTAACATTGTTGAGTCTGAGAACCTGCAGTTGTATCATTCAACGATATAGCATAAAAGTATGTGTTAGTACTTTGAATGTACTGAGTATGCGAGAGGGAGATACAGATAGATGTAAAGGATTGAATTCGAAATGCTTTCAACAACCAACTAATTATCTGAAATGAAATAATCTGAAGTATCTAAGATTGTCAAAATGACCATGTATAGTGGTCAAAGACATGCCCTAAATCTGTAATACTGGACTGAACCGATTGATCTAAAATTGGACTAAGATTCTTATTTTGAAACTTGAATGGAATGAATAGTGGGAGAGTCTATAACCGACATTTAACAACGTGAGCTAGACATGGAGTTCGATGTATACACCCCACTGGTCGGATCCAATATACCTTGCCAGGGTATAATGGCATGAACTGGGTGATGACAAAAGTATGGGGCCAATCAGGCCAAGTAATATTGTAACCTACGTTGGCAATGTAGTTCTAGGAACTTGGGTGAACTGGAACCCCGGATAGCTCGGTGCTAAGTTCTAATCCCACTGAAAAACCTAAACTAAACTGCTAAGCTAATAGCTCGAAACTGGGGTCCAAGACTAGTCAAGGACGTATAATTGCGTGTACCCTTAGAGTCTTATCGGACCAAATTCTGAAACTGGGTTCTAAACTGGTCAGATATGCTTGTCTGGAAGCGTTGTAACCGTCTAAGAACTAGTTGTAACTGAACTGTGGTCCTGGGGCTGGTCAGAGCTATACACTAAAATTTCATGATCACCTAATGGACTAGATAACTATAATCTAAGTCTGATTCTAAAAACTGGGAGACACCACTAACACCTCGGGAAAAGACTGAAGTCAAATTGGTCAGTTGAAAATTTTCTAAATGATTCTTAAGATATTCTACGTTCTAACTGGTCTGAATTACTTACAGCTAATAGAGAACCCAACTTATTCCAACAACACGGGAATAAGTTTACCAGGTTATCAAATTTGACCTGACAAGGCTAAAATCCTTCTTAAAAATGGAATAATTGCTCAACATATATATAGTAAGAATTTCTAGGAAATCCATCCCAAAACATTCTTTATTCACTAGATGGAATTTAATGGCAAGAATCATTACTCGAAAGTTACCGCATAAATTCACTTTTGTACGAACATTGAAAATTTAATTAGGAACTGAAGAAGATAATATGAACAACCTACACTGATATTTGTTCCAGGAGAAATTAATGAAAAACAACATGGAAATCATCCGTATTTGAAAGCTCAGGGCTAAATCTGATAAGGGAGATATGGGAGGATTTATGGAGACACAAGGGAAGGACAATTCCCTTGTTAAATTCCTACATACCTGATGAAGAAGCCTGGAGAAATTGCTAGAGAATTGAAGAAGAAGGATCTGCCCTAGTTTGACGCTCCGAAATGCTCTGAGGGGAACTCTACGTTCGGTTTCTAGGAGTTTGAGTGGGGAATGAGGAAAAGAACCCATTACCCCCAGTAAAATGTCTGAAACTGATGCTAAAAAACGTAGTTTAAAGATTGGGAGGGTAGGAAATTATTATATAACCCTTAGAAATTTGCTAGGAAAATTGTTGTGTCCCTAACAGGTGACCTCATGGGTCGTGGTGGCTGACCACGACTCATGGTCACTCCTGTCAGGTACACTGCCTGAACTCCTCAATAGGTCACCACGAGGGACCTAATGAGTCATGGTTACTGACCATGCTCCTGGTCACTAGTCGTGGACCACACTGGTTCACTGCTAAAGATTTATCCCTAAACTAGGTAACGAATCACTTAACGAGTCGTTGCCATAGGTGACGACTCGTTACACACACTTGTCAAGTACACTGGTCAACTAAAAATAGTCCCAACTCAAGCCTGACAATGCCTGACTTAACGGGTCGTGGTCAGTGTCCATGACTCGTGACATCCCTCATTAGGTACACTGCCTCAATCCTCACGGCTCACCTAACGAGTCGTGAGGTTGCTTAACGACTCGTCAGGTGGCCCGTCTTGCAACATGTCTACAGTTTTTTCCATATTTTCTGATTTAAGTCCTGAAATTAGATTTTGAGTTTCCTGGGCATTACAAGTGTCACGACCCGAATGGAGGCCCGAATCATAGACACGGGACAAGGAGCCCCAAGAGACCCCAAGTAAACACATGGCATAAGAATATATCTAACTAAATCAAGAAACTAAATAAATCAACAATATAACTCGGTAGAAGTCTAACTCGACATAACATCAGAAATAGCATCCGAAGCTGAACACATACATAAGTCTGAAAAGCCTCTAATCTGGACGAGTTGATGGGACAAGACCCCAACAAAATCAACAATACTGAAACTGAAAGTACATACGGGAAACTTAAAGTCTAGCCCTCGAAGGATGAGGACTCACCAACCAAGAAGGTTCTAACTCTGACAACTGATTAGGAGCGGGGCTGATCCTGGGAGCTGGGTCCTGTATCATGAAACGATACAACATGGAAAGTATGTGGTCAATATATGGAATGTACCGAGTATGCAAGGGAAGTAAAATAGCTTAGGTAAAGTAAACCATTTAAAACATTTCATAACATATCATAAGCTTTCAAATTTGAGAGTAGGGCTTGCATGCATTATTTTATCATAATCTTTTCATAACATGAAAATACATAGCTTCATGATATCATAACTGACTCGAATGACTCAAAGCAGAAATATGACATTTATAAGAAAAGATGACCAATGAGTCAAACCTTGCCTTTGGAACATTCATGTATAAAATAATAACCATGAGTAATGAATATGCAAATTTTGAATCATATAGACAATGGGAGACTCTTCACTTAACCGACATACCACGATAGAGCTTATGTGGTCCCGACTATCACACTTAAGTGGCCAGAGTTTTCCAAAACCTTTACAGGGCTAAGGACGCTACCATGATATCGATATCAAGCTCATGGGCCATTTGGGCCTGGGATAGCTCAAAAGGGAGGTCCCAATAACATAATAGTATTAACCTACGTTAGCGAGTAGTTCTGAGGCATAGGGTGATCGATCCTTAGCCAGCTCGGTGCTAGACTCTTCTCCCAAAACATTCAATGCTCTACATCGTATGAAACGAAAATGAACATCGTGTATTGACGAAGCGCAATAATGAAATCATGCATAACTCAACATCGAATGGATATGAAGCTCAACAACAACATACATCTCAATTGTGAATTCATGCATATTAGAAGCTTTATTTCGAAACATACCACAAGCTCAAAGATAAGTGGGAGCCTTTACTCCAAAACAATGTGCTAAGCTTACTTTAGAGATACTACATCATCATACTCGATATAAGGACTTTTCCCAAAACTTTACCATGCTTGGATCTACTCAATTCATTTTGAAAACAAATGTCAAATCATGGGTAGCTCTAGAAATATGTTTTTCATCATCAAATATAATCATAATCATACATTCATCATCATTCTCTTCTGTCATGAACTTCTCATCCGTGGGCCTTTAATTTCATAAAACTAGCAAACACAATTTTCATTGAAAACAATTTAAAATCTGCCCAAGCTACACAATTTTTCAATAGAAACATAGTCTAATCGTACTCATGTATAGAAATTGAAGAATTATGCAATTGGGTAAAAACCCTATAACTTGATCATAGGAATTTCTCATACTTAGATAGAGATTGGGCATTGGTGTGGAAGGAAACACCCACTCATAGGAGAAGGAAGGATTGCACCTCAACC